>JABSTR010002416.1:0-89222 GCA_013339765.2 Haemaphysalis longicornis | reverse complement strand
CGAAAACGCACTGCAAGAAAGCCTAAGTTCGTTGGCGCTGATGATGATCGTGTGGTGAAGTAAAAAAAAAACCCTCCCGTGGCCGGAATCGAGCCTCGGACCTTCGCCGTACGAAGCCGATATACACACATTTCGTCATTCCGAAATGGCAAACCAGTTAGTGGATGGAGGGGTGCATTGACTTGCCAAATGACACGGAAAAAAGTTGTCTCCAATCCACGCAGTGGAGGTGGTTGTAAAGCAAAGCTTTTAACGACACCCATAACAATTTCCCACGCGACGTCCCTTGAATTCACACACGTGGCTCTGCAAAGAGTGAAACCAGAGACTCTGCCAGCCGATACCTGGAATTTGCGGGGGCGGCGTCCTGAACGCAGTAGCAGCGTCGGCCACGGCCCGGTTACAGCGGCGGACGCCACCGCTCTAGCCCGGCCGTGAGTCGGGAGAACGAAAACGGAGAGGAGCGTCTTTCGAAGGGTGAGACAGCGGAACCTAGCCATCCTGATGTGCTAGCTAGGGGCTACACCACCGCGCGACACAAGCGCAGACACCGAAAGAATTCAGCATGTGAGTTTAGTGATTCCCAGTTTTATACCGATTTAAACTATGTAGTTTAGTAAGTTTGAGAATTGCGAGAAAGCTGACGGAACCTTTATAATCGCTATTGATCAGAACCAGTTGCGCCTTTCGCCTTTCGTAATACCTGTTAAAACACAACCGAATTGGTATTCACCAATTTAGAAAACGGAGTCCCATTCGTCGCAAGCAGTGCGCAAAAGGTAGCGTTCCTCTAGCAGCCAGATGTCTGTATGTGGTCTCTACATTTTGTTTTTCCGTCCCGCAAACCAATCCTTAACGTGTCGTTGCCGTACGACCACTTAATTCCTGTAGGGTCCGGGTTGTGTAGGAGGTGCTGTTGAAGAAGTTATTCAAGCCATGCGGAGGAAGCGCGCAATGGACGCGAAGCACGCCAGAACACGCCAAAAACAACCGTCGCTAAAGCAGACGTAAAAGCCGTCCCTCCAACGCGGCCGCCGGTGCGAGCAGACAGCGGCGCGCCGGGAACGCTGGGTAATAGCGCCCTATCGCCGCGCCATCTACACTGTGCTCCGAGAGTGATAACCGCCCTCTCCCTCCCCATCCGCGTTTAGAGTTTCTTGTCCCGCACGCCACGAAGAAATCGTTGGCTGGTAGACGTAGAAAGCTTTGCCTTAAAATTACGCACTCCTCCGTGAAACTACGACGACAGCTGAACGCGAAGCTGCCTTCTTGCGAAATAAAATGACGACGGGTCAAAGACGCTGCCGCTGTGGCCAAAAGTCCAAACTAAGTGCGAGTCGAAGTAAAATTTTAACGAGTGAAAGTCCAAACTAAGATGGCAACAAAGCATTTCTGACGACAAAGCTTCGCGCTCAAGAATCCCCGTCGTGAGACGGAGTGCACGATTTTTTTGTTTATATGCCCTGTCCTCTCTTTACAGGTTGGCAACGAAAACTGATTTTATTGATTGTAGGGTTTAACGCACCGACGCAACGCAGCAACAAGTGAACTGAGACGGGCTAGTTGGTGCATGATGCAACTTAGAAAAAACAGCGCCAAAAAACAATATGACAGGGAGCCGTATCGGCGCGCCTCATCCCGAGGCGATGAGGCGTGCCGTAGTGGAGGGATCCGGATTAATTTTGTCCACCTGGGGATCTTTAACGTGCGCCGAAATCTCGTACACACGGGCGTTTTCGGTTTTCGCCTTCATCAGAAAAGCGGCCGCCACGGCCGGGAATCGAACCCGCAACCTCGTGCTCAGCAGCGTAATGCCTTATACCTGTGACATACGGCAACGCTAGATCTCCTTTAAACTAAACCCCCTTTTGCCACTTCAAAAGACATTTTGTGGAAAGGAGTGGCGCTCCTGACACACAGCAACCCCCGATCTCCTTTATGTAGTTCCCGCAACTGACACACCATTAAAGTGGCGCAAGCAGTTCTGTGGAAAAAGCATGCACAATAACAAAAATAAAGTGCGGCTAATAGGTCTTCTTCATTATTTTAGAGAGAAACAATGCGCTTTATTGTTGTTTAGAAAAATAAATCTGTACTTTCACATATTTGTATTAAACAGCAACGATTGAGTGCTTTTTTAGTGAATGTTTTGTGCCTAATCTGGCAACAGTGGGCAGATGTTTACAAAAATACATTACGATTTGGGCTTGTTTAGTGCAATTTAATTTCATTGCACTTTAAAAAATTTATGAAAGTATTATGAAATCGCATTTGGTCGCACTAAGTTCTGAGAAGCTTATGATTTGCAAATGCCTGCTTACGAGGCTGCGCCGCTAGCTGCTCCTTTTCGTTCGGGAAAGGAGATATAGGAGAACACCCCTTACGGGAAATGCCCGCTGCGGTGAAGGAGATTCTCCTTTGTCGTGTGTCATCGAGGCAAACGCCGTTTCGGTAGCAGTCCTTCTCTGCAAAGGCCTTTTAGGCGCCCGTGTGTCAGGGGTATTAGTCACTGAGCCACCGCAGCGGTTGGCAAAGAAAATTTAATATGGCGCCACAGAGTGTATGGGCAAATGCCTGTTTCTTTTCCTGACTGCATCACCAAGCAAAAGAATGGTTTTTTGAAGCTTCCCAGCAGTTGATGGAGCATCGTCAATTTGCAGCCGATTCCAGAGAAACTTTATATCCTACAATGCTGGCCTTCCTGTGCGTTAATTTATGGCTAAACATTTTATCAAATGTATTCACATGGAGTCAGGTTTGTTGATTTTGAACAAAATTAATGGTTTTACGCTGTCTGCTAAAAGTATTCATTGATTGTAGGGTTTAACGCGCCGACGCAACGCAGGCGATGAGGCGCGCCGTAGTGGAGGGCTCCGGATTAATTTTGACCACCTGGGATCTTCAACGTGCGCCGAAATCTCGTACACACGAGCGTTTTTGCTTTCCGCCTCCATCAGAAAAGCGGCCGCCGCAGCCGGGAATCGAACCCGCGACCTCGTGCTCAGCAGCGCAACGCCTTAGCCACTGAGCCACCGCGGCGGGCTGTCTGCTAAAAGTAATACAACTACCCAACGACATTTATAACATAAGTCGTGGCGCTTCTCTGCGATTAGCCAGTAGGAACTCAGTCACACTTGCATGAGTTTGCTTATTAGTGACGTCTGGCGTTTGATAGGGTAGCAGTGCGAATAATACAAAAAAGATAGTTACCGCAAGGATGTTGGCGACGCTTCTCGGTGCTCCTGCGTCGAGGGTTTTCTTTTGTTGCGATCAATTCATGAATTTCGTGGAGTCAGGGTGAGCTATCCTTGCTGTACCAGTCATACCCCCGTGGTTGCCAAAGACTGCACCAGCGACAGTGACACCGTTTGCTATGAATCGCCTTTGTTGAGACGACGTTACCAGATACCTAGCAACGGTATACTATTTTGGAAAAGGGTATACGCCGTTCTACACCGTCTGACAGTGTAAAGAGGACAGCACTACAGCAAAGTGAGAAGTGCATGAGAAGTATATGAGAAGCGCTATCACTTTAGGAAGTATTAATGCTCTGTTCTATGTGATGTCATGGACGTTCCACTTCGAAAAAATAATTCCGAGGGCACAGAATTTCGGAAGAGCTGTGAATGCAAGAACAGTAACTCTCACTGCAGGGCACTTCAGAGTTCTCTCTCGAGTAAGTATGGTAACATGGAAGTCATTAGGAAATGGTAATTTTATGTGAGCATCTGAATGCCGCAGTCATTGTCAGTGGTCGTCTCACTAAGTGGTTATGTGACAACTTTATTAGATGCGGCGCATCTCTTGCTCTGAGGCATGTCCCTCCTGCGTCGCCGTCGGCGGCGTCCGCACGCCACCTGCGCATGCGCGACTCTCCTCCGCTCTTCTCTCCGACAGCTATGCGCAACACTCTCACTCCGTCTCATTATCATAAACAACTGGTGCGTGCGCGCGCTTCGCTCCGCTTCCCGTCGCGCAAGTGCGCGCATGCGTCGACTCTCCTCCGCTGTCTCCTCTCCTTCAGGCGCTGTAACTATAAAGCGGGTAGCGCGCTGCGGTGGTTCAGTCAGTGCTCGCTCTCGTTCGACTTCGCGTCACTTTGCTTGATGACTGCGTGCTTGACTCGATTCTTCCGATGAAGACGTGATGAAAGCGACGGTCCCTTCAGTGATTGGTGTGACACAATACAATACCAGCGTCACTCCAAACGCTAAAGTAAAATTACGCCCATCTTCCCGCGTATGAGAACACCCGCATGTGATGGAATGCATCATACGCGTTCACAACACGTTTCACCCGATTTAGAGAATCAACCCAATGGAAACGCCAATTGAACCCCCAGATGCGTCGCATCACATCAGGGTTCCCTCGCGGGAAGACGGGCGTAATTTTAGTTATGTTGACGTCACCTTTAAAATTGGTGGAGCCGGCCAATTTAGGTACGTCGCAGTTAAATAAAAAGAAGAAAGCTCACATTAACACGTAAGACTTCAAGGTAGCGAAGCTGTACGTAACCTTCACGACCACCAGGACGGTTTAAATACACGATTGCAGCCCATTTGCTCCTTCGCTGCCGCAACGAACTTTACTCCGTCATTGTTGCTATAAGCGTCAGCTTCCTTCATTTTTTTGGAGGGATAATGTCACAACCCACTTGCCCGCTCGCTCAAACAAGGAGTCGCGACAACAGCTATTTATATTTGCAGGATAGCCGGCTCGTGCATGTACACGTGCGCCGAACTCGCTGGAGTTACTGAAAGTTCACACAAGGGCACAAGAACGTTTAAACAAAATATTTTACTACATGAACAAGACGATATTACAGAAGGACGGACAACTGATCACAACCAGACACAGAAAAAGGAAAAAAAGAACCTTCATGCAGACATCGGCTTTCGTGCGCGCAGGCACTAAACATAGGACGCTGTACAATGGAGCACGTCATGCTA
Organism: Haemaphysalis longicornis; assembly: GCA_013339765.2. Taxonomy (NCBI): domain Eukaryota; kingdom Metazoa; phylum Arthropoda; class Arachnida; order Ixodida; family Ixodidae; genus Haemaphysalis; species Haemaphysalis longicornis. The sequence goes on along the minus strand of JABSTR010002416.1, from coordinate 84,273 downwards.
TTCGGCTAATACACGGCGTGAATTAGACAATCACCCAACAAAACCACAACCAATAGTGAAAGGAGGACTACAAAATAAACATTTTTTTGGGGGGAGGTCTACATCTTAACCCTAGGCGTGGTTAGTGTTAACGGAAAGTTCAACGACAGAAAGTCACGGGGAAATCGAGTCGGATTCGCCGGGCAGTAGATTACGTTTGTCGGGGCTCCGGATGCGGAATCTGGTCGGCCTAGGGACTTGCGACGACGAGGCGAACTCGATCCCGAGGATGAGGCCCTGGTCATCCCGCTGCAAGCCTACCGACGGACATCGGCTAAAGCAGCTGCACCCCCAGAGGCGTATTTCCAAACGCTTCGCTGCGCAGGGCATCCTCGTGATATGTCTGTTCGCGTGATGGAGAACGGTAATTCAACGTGGTCGTAGGCTGCGCCCCAAACCTAAAGCGACCTAAAACATACCAATTCACCAGAATTAGCGAAAACGACGCGTAGATTTCAGTCTAGAAAAAAAAAATTAAATTTAGTAAAAACAAATATCTGCTGGGTCTCGAACCGAAGCCGTCAGCGCCAGTACTCAGTGCTCCACGTCGAGGCTACAGAGCCAGAACGGCGGGTTCGTTTTAGCAGGCGTTCAAAAGAATAGCGCGCGCAGTGACATCACACATGTCACGTGGGTGCTCTGTTCAGCGAAGCGTTTGGAAACACGCCCCCCAGAACACCAGCCGCGTCGAGATGCGTCAAGACGTGTCTAGAGGTTAACCGTATGGACGCCCGTCTAGCACACCTACTCGAGGCAAAGGAATCCATCCTCGCTCGGTGGAAAACACAGCGTTTAAACAGACGCCTCCGCAGAAAGGTAGCCAAACTCAACAGAGAAATCAACAGACACTCGGAGGAGCTAGCAGGACAACAGTGGACGGAAGTGTGCGCCTTAATGGATGGGAGAAGGAGATTAGGTGGCCGGTGGGACCTCTTAAAGCATCTTCTCGACGACTCAGAGAACAAAGGGTATCAACGACTCGCAATCGACCGCATCATCCACAAGCAAAAGATGGCGGGTATCGACGATGTAGCGCTGTTACAGGATCTAGCTAATCGATATCTCCCCATGGGACCAGCAGATGATGCAGATTACCCGGAATATCAGGGTACTGACATCTCAGAACTCGCCTCCCCTTTCACGGTACGGGAGATATGGGCAGTTTTACAAGAACTAAACGGGGGGTCAGCCCCAGGGGCCGACGGCATCTCCAACAAACTACTACGCAACCTTGAAATCGCTTCGGTCAAGCTGCTCACCAAAGAAGGCAACCGCGTATGGGACACGGGAGAGGTGCCTGATGACTGGAAGCTGGCGTCGGTCATCCTCATTCCCAAGCCAGGAAAACCACTAGCACCCGAGAACCTCCGACCTATCTTCCTTACCTCGTGTGTGAGAAAGGTCATCGAGCATGTTATACACAACCGCATATCTCAATATATTGAGAGCAATGACCTTTTCCCATATAACAAGCTGGGTTTTCGCCAAGGTCTCTCTACCGAGGATGCGACGCTAATGATCAAGCATCAAATCATCGACTGTCACACCAAGGATGTAGGAGCCATCCTTGCCCTCGATCTTACTAAGGCTTTCGAAACCGTCTCACACAAGTATCTCCTGCAGGCCATATCACAGATGAACCTGGGGAAAAATTTTCACAACTATGTTCGATCTTTTCTCCGGAACAGGAAGGCCACGCTAAAAATCGGGCACATCAAGTTCACCGAGTACACCCTGGGAGCTCAAGGCACACCACAGGGAGTGGTCATCTCGCCGGTGTTATTTAGCATTGCACTGAAGAAGCTGTCCGAGCAACTCGCGCAGAACAGGGGTACACCATGCACTCTACGCCGATGACATCACGGCGTGGAGCAGAGGCGGATCCGACGCCGACATCGAACAGAGGCTACAACAAACGCTTGAGGTCACAGAGATCTTCCTGGTAGGAACTGGACTAAACCTCTCACCCTCCAAATCTGAGCTTCTTCTCTACCGGTCCTTCGAAAAGGCGGACGCGGCGTGCCCCCACCGGATCAAACGGACATCAACCTAAATACAAAGAATGGCCAACCCATCCCTAAAGTGGAATGTATTCGTATCCTTGGGCTCCTTATACAAGCACAGGGCAGCAACATGAAAAACACCGAGAAGCTCACCACTAAAACAGATAACATGATTAGACTAATCATCCGTGTATCCAACCGCCGTGGCGGACTAACTAACAGAAAGCAACCTGCTTAGATTATACCATGCTTTCCTCATGAGCCACATTAACTATGTGACAGCGGCACTTGACTGGTCCAAAGCGGAGGACACAAAGGTCAGTACACTTATCCGCAAGAGCATCAAGAGAGTCCTGGGTATCCCCATCACAGCAAGCACCGAAAGGTTGGAACTTCTCGGGGTGCACAATACCCTGGGTGAAGTTATCGAAGCACAGAGCACGGCCCAGACACAACGTCTTCTCACAACGAGAGCGGGTCGCCAGATCCTGTGCACCCTGGGCTATAGAGCGGAAGACTTGAAGTAACATAGCGTCCAGCTCCCCCCCCCTCCCCCACATATACGGGAAACCATACACGTTGAGCATATCCCACGGAACGTGCATCCGCAGCACAATGAGGGAAGACGCGCAGCCAGAGCACGAGCCCTCCTACAACACGCGGCGAAGAACCCCACAAAAACGGCGTTTGTAGACGTTGCCCAGCATGCGACACCCGAACTTTTCACGATGGTAGCGGTGGACTTCGCAGGGACCGTTCTATCCGCAGCGACCATCAAAGCACCGACTGCAGTCATAGCCGAGCAGGTGGCGATAGCTCAAGCAATGCAAGACTTGTCACGGCCCAACGTATATACGGACTCTCGCTCCGTGGCCAGAGCCTTCCTGTTGGGGAGGATTGCGACGGACGCAGCAAAAATTCTCACCGCACGCAACGAAGAAGCCTTCCACAACATTACATGGTTCTCCGCGCACAAGGGACACTCGGTACACCCAGAAATACCCAACGTCAACGAGTTAGCTAATGACCGTGCGCGAGGTTTCACGAGCCGCGCCGGTCCCAACACTATTCCGAGTGACAAGCTGGGCGAGTAAAGAGACCCTTTACTCACTTTCCATGAAATCATTTCCGACTATGGGCTATCCCGCAGGACACTCCCATTACCCCACCCCAAGCTCACAGGACCACAATCCATAGCTTTCCGAATGCTACAGACGAATACGTTTCCCACTAGAAGCAGGTTCAGCCTTATCCTGCCTTCCATCGAACCTCAATGCCTTGACTGCTCAGAGGCTTACTGCAATCTTAAGCACGTGCTCTGGCAATGTCCTGTGTTACGTACGGCCACGGACTACAGCACCGAGCATGAATGGACTAGCGCTCTCTCGAGCAACGATCCGCACAAGCAACTCATGGCTGTCCAGAGGGCCTGCGAGAGGGCGGAAGACCAAGTTCTCTTACCTCCTGCGCGGGTGTGGCCAGCGACTACCTGATGAAGGCCCTTAGAGGCCATCTAGGATAGTCCCTCAGGACCTTTAATAAAGTTTTTTGTCTGCCTGTCTGTCTGTCTGTCTGTCTGTCTCATTCCGAGGAAGTGTTGCCGCGATTACGGCGAACGCAGTTTTTTTTTGGGGGGGGGGGCGGAAGAAGATACTTGGCCAATCTGCCTAAAGTTGGCACGCTTGGCGTGAAAAACGTCCGCGGGGACGTGGGCGGTCGCCGCGAGGCACGCACACAGAAACGTTAGGCATTTTTATTGGCTTTTTTAATAACGGACACAAAACTCTAAGGATTTGCTAAATAGCTTCCATGTTAAAAATTGGTAAGTCGTGCCGTGAGCTTCCCCCGACGTCGCACTGGGAAATCTTCGGAGTGAGTGTGTGAGAATCGTGGTGGATACGTGGGAGTCGCAGCCGAATGGGGATTGGGGAAAACGCCGTGGCCATCTGCCAGTATGATACCATACCAACTAGCCTACGGGGGAGGCTGGCGTGAGCATCTGTAGGCAGAGTCATTGTCATTGGCCAGTCCGCTTGCATGGGTTTGTTGAGCCTAAAGTCGGACCGAGCGGCGTAACTAATTTTATGTATAGCCCCATGTAGCCGTCGTGGTTGTACTTGGTGATAAGCAGACATCTACATGTCCAGCAATTATTTCATGCATTCCTAGACTAAGGAACAACTCCCACTTGAGCGGTTCAAATAAACGTTTCCTGGTACTATTACTACTACTACTACTACTACTACTACTACTACTACTACTACTGCTGGTGCTGCAGCTGCTACTACTACCACTACTATTACCACTACTACTACTACTATTCCTACTACTACTACTACTACTACTACTACGACTACTACCACTACTACCACTGACTACTACTACTACTACTACTACTACTATGACTACTACTACTTACTGCTACTACTACTGCTGCTACTACGTGTAGTAGGGGCACAAATGTAAGGGCACAACGTACGAACTATGCCTTCTTTTATTCATGGGCGGAGCTATGGAGCTCAAAGTAAACATGTGATACAATTTTATCTCGCACTGAAGGAGGCCCTAGGTTCTCTCTCATTTAGTATGACATTACTTTTAAGTGCAGAACACTTTAGGCGCTCGCCTTGTCCTGGCTCGTTGGCTGGACTGAAATAGAGCCCCACGGCGTTCCGCGGTAGCAGCTGTCGTCGCGACGTAACCAAGCTTCTTCGAAAGCCAAGTGGTTTATATAGACCGCCCCATCAGGCGAAGGCGAAACGTACTCTCGCACTAAGCGACCGCGGCGCGCGGGCGGCCTTTTCCCCTCTCTGGAGTGTGCGCGCCGATCACGGCCGGACTGGCGCGGCTGATCCTTTGCCTTGACTACGCTTTGCAGGCATCGTGCGTGTGGGTTTACCACTAATTTACGCATTATTTATGAAATGTTGCTAATAAATGAGCTAGTCCACCAGCTTTTTTTTATTTTTGGCAATTTCGTTTGGCACAAGATTTTTGGCAATTTTGCTCTGCTGAGCTCTTTCTGTACACCTACTTCAAAGCAGTGGCAGAAGATTCCACCTTCTTTCCAAACTAAGATGGGTCACTGAAACTTGCCTGTGCCGTAGATGATATTAGTTCGATCTCCACCGTTGCTACGGTCACATTGCGGCATACCCAGCTGCAAGTATTGTGTGGGCTGTCCTGGGCGATTTTCACAGTGACTACTACCCCCCTAGGTTGTCCCTTTCCCAAGCCAATCAAAGGGGGAGGAAGGAGGGGGGTATTAATGGGAATTCCGTCTCCCTTCCTCCCAAATCCCCGACTCGGGCAAAGTAAAGTTGTCCACCCATGAACTCCAGCGAAGAGTTCAGTCTATTGCCCAAATGTGAGGTCTCATCGTCGGCAACATCAAAGTAAGCAACGCAAAAGCGAACGCTTGTCTGGTTGCCCAACGGCAGATGCTTAAGTCCTTATATGATGCTCTCCAGGAGCTGTGTTGTTTATTTTATTTATATTGTACGCTAGTTGCACGGGTTAATTGTGCTGCAGATCTCAGCTTGAAATTCTAGAGAGAGGAAGTTTTGTTTATAGTTGTAGGCAATGGTGGCTGAGGGTGAGGTGTTGATACATCGATAAGATTTAATACAAACTATGTGATATGCCAAATACCTACTAAGTCCACCCAAAACTACCTGTATTAAACCCTGGGGGGATATGAAGCCAGACGTATTACACCGACACGCGCTTGTGCTTGTTGTCCATGGGCGCCGAGCGTATAACAGTGAAATCGTTTTAACAAACATCAGCTTTTGCAGTAAAGCAATAAAAATGCCCGCTATACGGGATCCCGGAAACACACACGCAAACAAAAACAATTGTGACGAAGTATTGCAAACATATGTTTGACACGGCATCGTTTACCCACCGTGGACCTCGAGGCGAATTTCAGCTTCACCGCGACCCGAAAAGCCGCCAATTTAGTTCAGATCGCTTAAAATGGTCCTATGCAACAACTATCCCATTTAAAATGTATCACGGAAAAGAACGTAGAGCGCGCTGCAACAAAAAATTCACCAAGCCGCCGCTGGTGCCCATGCGCCGTGGAGCAAACGCCCGGACCATCAAATCGGCTAACTACCAGAGCGCGCTGCGCACGCAGGATGGCGGCGCCCTGGCTGGAACGGTCTATAGTCATAAGCGTTCGAAACGCGTGAACCGCTGGCGCTCGTAATACATCTCCCCGTTGTTTAGCTCTAATAAAACTGGAGGTACATTTGAGGCAAAATATACGTAATTAACCAGCAGCGCCCGCGTTCATTTAGTTAGGAACGGTCGTTGGGCTTGATTTTACGATAGGAAGCGAAAAAAAATGCAGTGCAACGCCGGAAAGTGCGGGTGGAAAAGCAAACACAAAGAGAACAGAACTCCTGCTGGCGCAGTTTCAGGCAGGGGTGCGTGAGCACTCCGAAGGCGGGAAGTATGAATGGCATTGGGTGGTAGCAGTGAGTAAATAACGGCGCTGCAGCCCATTATGGCGAATCACTGCTCATACACTTCCGGCAGCTTTCACATTGAGTTGAACGGCTTTAATTTTTTATAGTATGCTATTGGAATTACACACAACCGTTTTATTTTGGAGCAGCTTTCGATGCTACTGAGAATGGTCGGGGCATATTATACTTAACAGCCATGTAATGTTTCCACGTTAAATGTCTTGCGTGACATTTCGCCATGGCGAAATGAGCATCGGCGTAGTGAGAGCACAAACTACATAAAATAGAGAAATTGTGCGGAAGAGAGAGAGAGAGAGAGAGAGAGGTACACGAACCTCTTTATCAATGTTACTTTTTTCTTGATCGCTTGGTGTGTAAGCACATGTTTGAGTTTTTATAAATTAAGTTCTGCCCCGGTTATGACTCGGGTATAACTTGCTAACGATAGTATGTTGTGTATCATCAGTGCATAAAACACAAAAGTGGTTACTAAGTTATATTGCTTAGTGAGGTTAGGAAGAAAGGTGAAGCCCTTACGGTGCTGAAAAATGGGCACGTCCTATGTTACGTGGCCTAGTGGACAGAAGATAACTGGGAGTGTGGGACTTCTAGTCCATAAAAGCATAGCTGGCAACATAAACGAATACTATATCATTAACGAAAGGGTAGCCGGTCGTGTTTTTAGGCTTAATAAGAGGTACCAACTCAAGGGGGTACAGGGCTACGTGCCTACATCTAGCCACGACGATCAGCTAGTTGAACGCTTCTATGAAGGTTTTGTAATCGGCAATGGCTAAAGTAATTATGCCAATTACAGTTTTCAGAAAACCTAACGTGCTCATACTATTACTGGCAACATTTATTTGGGGCATAATGAGCCAATCAAAATAGCATCAGCATGCAGTTCATTTTATCCCGAATTCAACGGTGTAACGTTTGTAGAAATTATTTGAAAAAATCTACCTGAAAAGGTCTGTAAGGCTAGGCACATATGAAAAAAAAGAGGGAGGCTGAGAAAATCGCAGTTGAAGTTTGACTACAAGTGACAGTTTCATCTATTGAGCACGTGAAAAAAAAGGTTTTAGAATGTAGCCCGCTTTTCGCTCAACACGAGCATACCAAGTTCACTGAAATCAGTTGATTGGAAAATTATGAAATCCTGTGTAAAAGCACAGTATACAGTTGTTATGGGAGACCTAAATGCTAAAGTAGGCGAGAAGCAGCCTGGAGACAAGGGAGATGGGAACTATGGTATGGGCTGTAGAAATAGCAGGGGGGACCTGCTAGTCGAGTTCGCAGAACGGAATAATCTACGCATCATGAACACCTTCTGCAAACGAGAGAACCGGAAGTGGACGTGGAGGAGCCCGAATGGGGAGCATAAAAATGAAATAGAGTTCGTATTAGGCGATAACCCTGTCGTCGTGCAGGATGTGGAAGTGCTCGGAAGAGTAAGGTGTAGTGACCACCGTATGGTAAGATCTCGAGTTAGGCTAGACTTGAGGAGGTACCGTAACGATCTAGTACGTAAGAAGCCAATCAATGAGCTAACAGTAAGACGTAAAGTTGAAGAATTCAGGATCGTGCTGCAGAACCGATATTCTGCTCTTACCGAGGAAGCAGAGTTTACGACACAGGAAAGCAGCGACAATCCTACACACATTATCACGCAGTGTGCAGCAGAAGTCGGGGTCACAGTGGTTAGACAGGATACTGGTAAACTTACCCAGGAGGCAAAATATCTAATTAGGAAACGCCAAAGCACGACCATCTCCACCGCAGCTGACAGAATGGAACTAGCGCAGCTTTCGAAGTTAACCAATAAGCGTAAGACAGCTGACATACGGAAGTATAATATGGAGAGGATCGAATATGCTGTAAAGAACAGAGGTAGCCTGAAAGCAGTGAAGAGGCGTTTAGGCATGGGAAAAAAATCAGATGTATGTACCTAAAGACAAGCAAGGTAATGTCATCACAGATAGGGAGAAAATAGTCATAGTAGCCGAAGAGTTCTATAGGGATCTGTACAGTAGCCAGGACATCCGGGATAATGCCGAACGAGAAAGTAGTTCAGAGGAGATAGACATCGCACCAGTAACGACAGAAGAAGTAAGGAAGGCTTTGAAAGAAATGAAAGGGGGCAAAGCACCTGATGAAGATCAGATAACAGCAGACCTCTTGAAGGATGGCGGGCAAATTCTACAAGAAAAAAATTCACAGCATATCCACGGGGTGAATGATGATGAGTGGGCGGAGCTCCTGAGGGGAAATCATCGGTAAAACCGTGACTCTTCAGTGAAAGTTCGCCCACTACATCTGTGTCCGAACGTAACGTCTAGAAAGTCTCGCTTAAACCGCGCGTCGGCACCTTGGGGCTGAGCTCGCCTGATGCGTTTTGCAGACGCCTCACGAGCTCTCACTGCATCGGGGTCTGCCTGCCGATACGCGCGCTTTCTCGCTGCTTCCCGTTCTCTGACGTTTTGGAGATCCTCTTCGCGCCGCAGCCGTGCCGCTTCGCGTACGGCAGGGTCCTCGCGCCGTTGCCGTGACGCTTGGGCCTCTCGTTCTCGAACGCTGGGATCTTGGCGGCGTCGTCGTGCAGCCAGACGACACGCTTCGGCCTCCCGCTCTCGTACGGCAGGATCTTGGCGGCGGCGCCGCGCAGCTTCACGGAGCGCTTCTGCCTCGCGGGCTCGCACATCTGCAGCCTTATCCATCGGGCGACTCCGAGCGCGCGCCAACAGCGAACGGATTTTATTACAACGCTCCCCGCCATCTAGTAAACAATCCAAGAACTAAACTAGAGGTAGCCACGCCATCTAGTAAACAATCCAAGCGCATCTTTTCATCATATACAAGTACCGCCATCTAGTAAACAATCCAAGAACTAAACTAGAGGTAGCCACGCCATCTAGTAAACAATCCAAGAACTAAACTAGAGGTGGCTACATACATACGTCGAGGATGGACAGACCCACGCCCTAAGGAGCTTCGCCCCTAAAACTGGGAAACCTGTACACGCAATGCCTAATGACCGCGAGTGTACCTGAGTCTTGGAAGAACGTGAACATCATCCTAATACATAAGAAAGGTGACATGAAGGATCTGAAAAATTGAAGGCCGATCAGCTTACTTACTAAGGTAATAGCTAACTTACTAAGGTACTTACTAAGGTAATAGCTAACAGAATTTCGGACACCGTAGATTTCAGTCGACCTAAAGAACAAGCAGGGTTTCGTAAATGGTAATCAACTATAGACCACATTCACACGATCAATCAAGTGATAGAGAAGTGCGGGGAGTATACTGAACCCCTACATAAAGCCTTCATAGATTATGAGAAAGCATTTGACTCGGTCGAAACCTCAGCAGTCATTCAGTCATTACGAAACCAGGGTGTAGGCGAGCGTTATGTAAAATACTAGAGGATATTTACAATGGGTTCACAGCTACCATCATCCTCCATAAGGAGGGCAGTAAACTACGTATAAGGAAAGGCGTCAGACAAGGCGACACAATCTCCCCAATGTTATTCACAGCATGTTCACAAGAAGTATTCAGAACATTGGAATGGGAACACGCGGGAGTAAGGGTTAATGGAAAATTCCTCAGTAACCTCAGATTTGCTGATGACGTCGCCTTGCTAAGTAACTCTGCGGATGAATTGCAAAGTACGCTTACCGCACTGGACGAACAGTGTAAAACCGTGGGCCTGAAAATTGATATGCAGAAAACTGAAGTAATGATCAATAACCTAGGGACAGCACTGTAGTTTGAGATAGGTGGCGAGGCAGTAGAAGCGGTAAGCGAATATATCTGCTTAGACCAAGTTGTGTCCCCGGATACCAACCATGGGGCAGAGGTAACTAGAAGGATAAGAATGGGGGGAGTGAATTCGTCAGGCATTCTCAAATAATGAATGGCAGATTACCATTGTCCCCGAAGAAGAAAATGTATGGCATACCGGTGCTCACCAACGGGGCAGAAACTTACTAAGAGGGTTCAACTTAAATTGAGGACAATTCAGCGAGCGATGGAACGGAAGATGATAGGTGTAACATTAAGGGACAAGAAGAGAGCGGAGTGGATCAGCGAACAAACGCGTGTTAAGGACATATTAGTAGAAATTAAGAAGAAATGGACGCGGGCAGGGCATGTAATGTGAAGGCAAGATAACTGTTGGTCATTAAGGACAACAGAGTGGATCCCCAGAGAAGGCAGAGGGCGGCAGAAAGTTACATGATCAGATAAGATCAAGAGGTTTGCGGGAATAAATTGGTCGTAGTTAGCACAGGACTGGGGTAATTGGAGATTGATGGGGAGAGGCCTTTGCCCTGCAGTGGGCTTAGATAGGCTGGTGATGATTATTATGATGATGATCGCAAACAAATAGCATGTCCTCAAGGAGCCCAACCTCGTCTGCCTTGTGCAGACCTTTATCACCAGTAGAATTACGTACGCCGCATATCTCAAGCTCGGGATAGCAGAAATGAAAAAACCAAAACAACCGAATTATTCGAAAACCCACCAAGGCAGCAGTCGGCATCCGTATCAGCGACGCCACAGACCGGCTGCTAGAGAATGGCATTCATAACACCTTGGACAAGCTCGTTACAGCCCAACGGACGGATCAATATCAATCGATAAGCAACTAACCTCACGAATAAAACCATCATAGAACCAGGTTGCGCTTCGAAAGCACAAGCCTCACGACCCGCCACAAACGGGCCGAACAGGTATTGAAGAGTAGGGCATAACCGCGGGTCGACTCTTGGCCAACGTTACGACGCGCTAAACCGTCTGTTACCGGCATTTAATAAAGTTATTCCTATCCTATCCTGTCCTATCTATAAACCATTCTTTTTTCCAGATTTTCAACTTACCGTTTCGGCACAGTCGAAGCCCGGTTTTCTTACGCACGCGCCGTGTCTATAAGGAAATGTATTACGTTTTTTTACAGCACGCCAGCGGCGCCACTAAGAATGCTTTCGCTTTAAATAGGGAGTGGCACGCACTGCGCCAGTGCCGGTGCACGAAGATGATATCAAGTTGTCTTGAAGGTTCAGTCGGTCGTACTACCCGGCAGGGGCCCAGTGCGAAGCGGAGTGCAGGATAGATGCAAACACTTTCTTCTAGTTTTACGCTGGGCGCTGGTGCCCGCTATTGAGGAACGCGCCTCACAAGTCCATTACCTACTGTAGATTTGAAAGCAATCAAATGTTCGAGAACATTCGTTTTAGTTTGTTGCGATTCCACAGCTCGTTCTGAGATCAAAGGTAGGCAAAGCTTAAACCATGCTCAACGATTGTATCACCGGCGTGCCTTACCCAAATCCGCGCATCTATTTACCCCATACATTTTCTGAAATGCGAAGAAACTGACATTGGGGGAATTTTTATCCACGAACTTCAAACTGGCGCAGCTCAGCTTGAGAATGTTAATACTTCTTGCGCTCTCTTCTAGTAACGGTTTTAGTTCATCCTACACTGAACATGTATTGGCAATAATTTGTCTATATCTTGATTTGATTGATTGTAAGGTTTAACGCGCCGACGCAACGCAGGCGATGAGGCGCGCAGTAGTGGAAGGCTCCGGATTAATTTTGACCACCTGGGGATCTTTAACGTGCGCCGAAATGTCGTTCACACGGGTGCTTTTCCTTTTCGCCTCCTTCAGAAAAGCGATCGCTGTGGTCGGGAATCGAACCCGGGACCTCGTGCTCAGCAGCGCAACGCCTTAGCCACTGAGCCACCGCGGCGGGTAATTTATTCATATCTATTTTACAAATTGAAATAAAATGTTGAAACATAACATTCCTCAAAACTTGGTTTGCGGTGTTTCTCTGGGTACTATTAAGTCTAACTAAAACTCGCACTAGTGTCGCGTTGTGAGCTAACCTTTAATATAGCAAAATCCTTGCTTTTTCCAGAAATGTATTTAAAATTACTCCCATCTTATTTGTACAGAGCTAAAAAGACAACAAAATAGCAAAACTGAATTGAACACTTATCCTTTCCCTTCTTTCTCCATTTTCGCCAATTAGTGCCGTTCACTAATGATGAACTTCGAACAACTCACCTAACACTTTGCTTTTAAGGACACACATGTGCATGCTCTGTACCTCGTATCGCAATGAAACTCCCCTAGGATTTATCTCCACGTGGTTCTGTCTGTGTAACTGATTGCTTATCAACGCGCGACACCGATACAGCTGGCCTTCCAACACAAAGACTTACATCCGAACAAAAAAACCGCCCCATTGTCTCTACGTTCTCCACTTACGGAGCAACCCAACTGATGAAGGGAGGAAAGCGGGTGGTCTGTGCGCATTTATGAGTTACCCCGTGGTACGAGTCGAAACTATTCATCCGTGGCGCTATCCCACCCACGTGCCTATTGGTAAATGGAGGATGGGCGTTCTCCAGAGTGGAGTCTTCCGCAGGATCTAGACTGAGTGATGCAAGAATACCTTGGATGTAAATTTCGTCGGCCAAGCAAAAACCGTCGGTCTGCGGTTCACCTTGTCACTTTTTGCCTTCAGTGTGGAGCGTGCTCGCGCCAATCTTCGTGGTTCTCACCCTTCAACGTAGGATAAAAATCGTTTTGTGCCATCGCCAATCTGAACATATTGCAAAATGAGTGATATTCACTGTGTGCTTGTGAACACGGTGCCTATTAGATGTTGGATACGGCGGATAGTCAAAAAGGTAGGTCTCCCGAACTTTGTCCCACCTGTTCTGCTTTCACGCTCGGTTGTTGCGAATAACTTCAACAAGTAAAGCGAGTAAAAAGCTGTAGTTAGAAAACTGGTGGCATTCGCAAGTTGACAATGTCTGAGTTATTCCTCATGCCGTGTTCCTTCGCCACCCTTTCCCGCAACTGCCACACCAGTTTAGTACACGAGTATTCTGAAAACAGCGAGTTTGTTATGGTCCCGTGAGGACTTACGTACCCTTTCGAACGGGCTTTGTGGCACATCCTGGACTTATCCGCCCCCATGACATGTAGCAACACGGTTACTCTGCTGCCATCTATACGGAGGAGTCCGCACAATGCTGCTGGCTTTCAGCTGTACTGTGGTGCCATCTACACGGCTTTAATTGCGATTTTCCGGTCTCATATTTGCCTCCTAGCGCCACCAGGTAGGGAGCTCTATGCTCCGCTATATTGCTGGAAAGTAAACATTTTTGGCTTTTTAAGCAACCTTCAGAAAAATACATCCTTGCACTTTGCCCGAAGATAATAAACTGAGATTGCGACAACCGTTTGCGGCTTTAGCAAGGCTAAATGGAGGCACATCTGTGCAATAACGCACAGCTTCTTTTTCTCCAATCAAAGTGGACGATTATTTATTGCACATCGTAGGACATTTTTAAAAGGCAGATTGCAGGTCCTTTACAATAGCCTGGCTGCAGCGCGATGCGTGTTCCCAAATCCTAGGTCTTTCTACCAGAAAACTAAAAAAAGCAACACAGCTTTACTTTTTTTAAGTATTTTATTTTGTTACATGGGTGACAATGAGTTGGTGATAAATACAGGTGAGCAGCTGAACACGAAACAGCCGAATTTGAAGTTCCCAGGAGAACAACGATTAAACGATTGTTTGTGCGCGACAATCGAATACCGATGTTCAAACTGTGATCCATGGCCGTAGGACAGTATCCTCTTTGGCGACTACAGTCGGGACAGAAGTCTGTAGCCCTTGACTGTAGTACTTGTTCAGGACTGCAGTCAGGGTGAGGACGGCTGGAACATTGCTGCGATTAAAAATAATGACGGTTTAGGTTCGTCGCACCTAATTCCAACTAGGTTCATTGGTCCCTCTATGCAGCGCTGTGAATTGTGGTTAAGCATGTATTAAAAGACCTCTTCGTATTGCTGTGATCAAGTTTTCTCACCTGTAGAGCATGACAGAACACAATAACTACGTGAGAGCGTCGTAACTGCGTAAATATAACGTAACATAACTGCCCTTTTTCGTATCTGTTTTTCTGTGCGTGCAGGACACTCAGTAATGTTATAACATCCCAGCAAACCTGATATACTTGGACGACGCAGGAAAATTGTGAAGGTTCGATTACTTCCGACCGCTAGAAATGAAGTGCCCTATTATTTTTCACGATTACGCACCTTTGTTTAACCTTCCACTTCCATAGGCTCTTCGTAGTCTTCGATATTGTCTTTTTCATCAATTTCCATTGGAACCTCCACGTTTTGGTTGGTGCACTCTGGAAGTGAACGTTGCTGATCCACTCTACCATTGTTCGGAATGTCAGTGGCATTCGGAGTGGCGGACCACCCTACACCATGGTAAGCTCTGGCTGCCTCCTCGAGCGGTTGTGTCGGCAAATTAAGCAGCTGGAGCGTAACGTGTCCACTGCAATCAACCTTCAAGACACCTTCACTCAGGTGCAAGGCAGATGAACATGCCATCTGGAGGACAGTGGATGTATTGGCCGTCATGGTGACTCCTGTTCCGTGATTACTAGACTTTGGGTATTGTCGTTCAGGCACAATGGAGGAGAAGATTCCTAGAAAGAACACCGAAAAAGAATAACCAAGACTTAAGGTCACTCAACAATCAGCTAAAAAGTATACACAAAAAAACACTCTGAGAAGCTTATTTACTTCATCGTAATTTCTCTCAGCTTAGAAGAAAGAAAGAAAAGGAAACCCATTCATCTGGTAAATCTCAAGGTGTGCTTATTTTTTTCCTGACAGAACCTTGAAGCGCTAGGACACAGGGACAAGCGAGTGGGACACACGAGGCACCCAATAATAAAACTGCTAATAAAACTGTTGGAAGTAGCGCCTTGTGTGTCCCACTCGCTTGTCCCTGTGTCCTAGCGCTTCAAGGTTCCGTCATGTCATACCAACAGGCCCAAAGCAGCACCCTCGTGAATTATTTTTTCCATTTTACTTAAGTCAGAATTTCTCTGTTTGTTAGCCTTACAATTGAATTTGAGGCAATTTTCTTTCATCGTCAGACAACATAACATATTTTTAGCAGCCTCCCAGAGAGTATAATATTATTATGCTCCGTATATTGAACTTGAAATGTACCTACGAGCGCCAGTGATATCTTGAGATCAAATCCTGTGAACGAACCAAACTATTTGGGTTGGTTTTATTTAGTATCAGTGTGATAATGTTTCGCCATCCATCTCATAAAGCTACCTAATTACTGTATCGAAAGCTGAGTAATAACTGGGTTGAAACTATAAGAATTTTGAGGTGGACTGTAATAAGAATTTCGTGATATTTCGTGGTGATACATTTCCTACGAGTAAAACAAATGCATGAATACATTTCGCCTCAGAATTGTGAACGTTCCTAACCAAACTCACCCAAAACGACAAGTGATTGTAAACAATTGTGCTGCCATTATAAATAGAAATTTATGCGGCACTCAAAATGCACGAGGAACCAAACACGTGGGCCCTCTAAGAATGGAGTGAACAGTTGAAGGCTGGGTAAGCGAGCGTTTTACCACTCTGAATTCGCTGTTTGCTTCATTACGCCAATAACTGCTCGATAGCAAAGCTTCACTGCATAAACACTCTTCTCATTGTACCTAAATTGCAAATCAGTGAGAGATCAGTGAGAGCTGCCAGAGAAGCTGTGTGGGCTATCACCAGTTGTTCCGCTAAGAATAGGGTCGGAAATCGCACAGGACGGCCGCGGACGAGCTTCAGTTTTAAGGGAAAAGTTGAGTGGGCAGTACTCGCCCAACTTAACATTCTAAATCTAACACTTCTTTCCCGATATACCTTAGTTTGTTTCTGCCTAGCTAAATACTGCGGCAAGGTGGAGTTTCCATATTTTGGGCAGATGTGGGTGCCAGAAAGCTAACTTTTTCTTGTTAAAGCCAACCAAATAGTCTTTATTAGGTGTGTCAATACGTTCCCTCAGTACCGGCGTTCTCCCGTTCGCGTCTAGGTATGCTCAAACAAATGCGGAAAACACCGGCATGAACATGACTACCCGACAGGACAGGAAGAAAACAAACAATCAATGCTGGGTTAATATTAAGATTTCGAGGAAACAGCAAGGAAGCGTGAGTTTCGAAGGGGCGAAGGAATGCTCACCACGGTATGTTGATAACGCGGCAATGGCGCCAATTGTCTCAATCGAGGATACCGTACCTCTGTCATTTTTAGGACACGCGTTATTGAATCGTAATATACAATTCCCGTCAGCATGAGAAGATCAAGAAAGAGCATATACTCCAAAAACTTTCACGTTTCTGTTCAGTAGCCAAGCAGGTAAGCTAGTCCTGGTTATTCGGTATGACAGCCGGCAGTGAACACGACTTCGCACCTTCTTGACTGCAAACTTCTCAGGTAAGATAAGGGCGGACACAATTTAGAGTAGTGGCACCTACCTTTTCCGTCCTAGTAGTAAATTACTATATAGAAGAGTTTTTTTATGTTCAGGCAGCGCTGAATATTTGAATGATCCGGGAAGATCACGCGGTAAATATTGTGCTTCGAGGCGAAGTTGAACGTGGGCGGCGGGAAGGCGGGAAAAAGACGGTAAAACAAGGTTGCTAGTCGTTAGCCAGTTGCGAGCTAAATGCTAAAAATATTCCCATGCTGTGTCTGTTACAATTTATTTTACAATTTTTTACGCTTAGCGATTAGAAATAATACCAAGCATTCTTTTTTATCTGCAGTAAGGTTTCTTCGGCGCGCATTGCTCGCGATGTTGCTCAAACGGTCCCGAAAAAAGAAAATGGCGGAGTCGTAGCCGATGTATTGTTGAGGGTCGGGATATCAAAGAACTAAATTTAATGGCTTTCTTGGCAAAAACGTAAGTTGGATTGAAAAGCGCTTATCAAACATTGTTTACGGAATAGATGTATCCTTTTCCCTGCTTCTGCATACACTGCGGAATCAGTAATCGGTATTCGCCTAGTCCACGTCGATCCGTGCGCACACCACCATCAAGCGAAAATCAAGCAAAATTCGATTTGAGCATGAGTTGGAGTTTCATTTTGGGAATAATCAAGGTGCAACTCATGGCTCAAATGTCTTTTGTGACCAGTACGTGACATTCCGCAGCTGGTGGCGTTTGTTGGGCTCTTTAGTTCAGCTTAGGGTCTGTTGATAGAGAAGTTTTGCCAAGACAAAGTAGCACATGCAACGCGGCTGTGCGCCGCAATGCGGATGAATATCGGTGTGTTGGGGGAATGTACGATGGCAGACCACCAGCAATGGCTGTATCGATACAAAAAGGGCGTTCTTCGCTGCCTCCGATGATCAATTTTCGATTACTTATAGTGAAGAAGCTACTGGAAACTGACCTCAGAAAAAGAATGGCGTTAATAAAAAAGGAAGAAATTTGCCATTACGCTTAACATTTGCTTTCGTTTGGAAAAAGCGGAGTACATCGCCAATTTACTCATGTACCCGGAGTACATTTGCCAATTTATTTACGCCGAAATTCGAAATTGTTTTTCTAGCTATTGCAACTATTCCGCGTTTCCCTCCCCACTCTTACCTTTCATTTATTTTGTATAAAAATGTTACGCTTTCCGCTTTCTATTTTCTTCATTCTTGTGATGTTGTAATTGAAATGTTGTGCATAATAACTGTATCACCTTGCCCCTCCTGCTTTGGCCTCTGGCCAGCAGTATTTGTAAATAAATAAATAAATAAAAAATGTCAATCGAGTAGTTGAGGCTCTTACCTCTACTTCGAGCATTTCTCCCATGAGACCTTCTTTGACGGCCAACTATATGCTTGAATGGGGTGGAAAAAAATTGAGAAATATAATGCATCACGAAGGTGCAAGACACCAATGGTTGTTCTGGTGTGCAGTTAGCGTGGAATATTTTCTGGTACCTGATTATCCGGTGCACTATTTCTAATCGCAACCTGGGAAAGTATGTGTTGTGAGCCTAATATATGTTATTTTGATTCTGTAACGTTAATTTCTCACCGACAGGTTATCGTGAGATCATAATTATTACATTTACAATTCAGGGCTATGCAGATATTTTGATTGGTTTATATTTTTTTTGCTGTTTCTGTTTTTGTCCAGGAGCTATTAGGTATCTTTTACAAGTGCCATCAAATGCAGATGTGTATACAACTTTACGCTACTATCTCGTAATCGTTTCGTTGTCATGGGACCCCATTATGTATTGCAAATATGTCTTAAGATGAGCGTTTATTCGTTAAGATATGCCGACCGGAATTTTCTCCTTCAAACATTTTTCATTTTAAGTTACCTTGGTTTTATTCTTACAGTCGAATTTGTAACGAGCAGAAAAAACATGTAGTTATCACTTACACTACCATTAACCTTTCGCGTGTCGGTTATATCCTGCCGTTTTTTATTACTGAACGTAAAAATAGTCAATTACGGCTTACCATTGCATGGTAGCTTGGTTAAACATGCAGACTAAACGTTCGTAGCCAGACTGACGTACGCGAAGACGAAAACAAGAAACAATTACTGCAGTTGGTTCCTCCCTTCGTCCACCTTAATTTAGCTCCAGAACGTTTTCACTTGAGCCGGGAACCAACAAGCTCAACAACCAGTTCGTTCAATTAGTCGAACAGCAGTTAAGATCTTGAAAACTAATTTAGAATGGTTTTCTTCTGTTTTCTGCAACTAATTCAGAATGGTTATCTTCTGTTTTCTGCAGCCCTTCCATCACTATGCCGAGGTGGGACATCGAGGTGTGCAACCTGGACTGGCCTATCAATTGGAAAAATCTTGCAGAGCTATGAGGCGCCTGGCTCGGATTACCTGCAAAATGTGGTGCAGCTCCGTTGCCGTGCCCGCTTCTGCCTGGTGCTGGGGATCTGGCCTTACGTTCCTACCTGGAGGGGCCTTGCCATGCTGTCCCTGAAAACGCCTGGGTTGGTTCCAATACAATTAAAAGCATCTTGTTTCTTCGCCGACAAACCACCAATGCTTTTTCTGGCCTTACCTTTCATGTACCGAAGATAACGTAAGGATCGCAACCACCCCCATTTGTGATGATACGACAAAACTATGTTTAATGGCAGCATCTTTGTGTGGACCGCCAGCTCTGGCGAAGCCACTTCCTGCAGCGGCACGTCAATTCGTGCTATTACTGAAGCAAGACTTAACCCTCCCTAGCCCGCTATGACCATATCTGAGTTGGCCATGCCAGGCTTAGAACCAACTAACCTAAGATTCCGTGTCTGCCTCTGCCTGCGTCTGCGTGTAAATAGAGGGCCTGTGAAACCCGGCCTGACCCATAAGAGATTCCACCATTTGCAGGAAGTGGCTTCGTTTGGAGTATAATTCCATCCCAATTCCATTTAGGGCAATGAAACCTTGCCACAATTAGATTCTATTCAGTTCCTCGTAATAATAGACTCAGGACATTAAAACTCTTGAAATTGACGTCGGGCAGGTCAATTCTACTCCTTTAATTTTTCAACGTAGAAACTGCTTTTGATTCTATATTGAGTTACTGAGCAACACAACGTTGTCATACACGTTCAGAAGTGCAAAAATATGCAAAACGTGTCACCTGTCACCTAAGTTGGGTGGTTATATTCGCTTGGTGACACATTTCGTGCAGAACATATGCCCAAATGGGCAGTATCCCTGATATCGGTTATATAAATTGAAGATTCCGCATGTGTTAGTGGTTTGCTCTCGAGTGGCACGAGAGGAAGGAACTAATACTTTGTCGTCTGTATGCTTCGTTTTATTTCGCAACCTTCCACGTGCTATTTGCTATCTGCTTCGTATGCCATCACACCAGCATTAGCCTGCTGTAGCTAAATTGGAGGCCGGTGGAGCGTGTGTTCCTCATATCTACATGCACTCTAAATCCTTCTTGTTTCGGGTGCATTTAGAGTACTGAGGGGAATGCTATAGTGTCTATGCAAGAGACGGTAAGGCAGCGTCACGGCACAGTGATGACAGTTTGCATTCAGCCTACGAATGTCGCCACCGCGTCCACATTGGCGCCCATTCCGCAGGTTCATTGTCCTGCCATTACCTCGACACTACACGTTAGATAAGTAATTACAAAATCAGATTAGAATAAATGAACTGCATGTAAATGAGATCGCGTGCTCTTTTTAGAGCGAGTTTAACAATCCTACAACCAATGAAATTTGAACAGTGTTGAGTGACTTCCTCGAGAAAATCTAAAATACGTGTGGTTCCCTTCACAAAACCAACAAGAGCGCCTTGATTCAAACAAAAGGGAAAATTTTGTATAATTAAAAAGAAAGAGCGTACAAAAAGGCTTTAGAAAGCAACACTCACTGCACCTGGAATAGATACGGAGAGTTAGTTTTAACAAGACAAGCATTGTTATTTAAATTATACGCTGCCCAAGTTGTTAAAATGTGATACAAAAAGTCTTGGCGTGTATTTAACACTAAAGATACGGACAGTGTAATAACAATAAAGTACGCAAATTATTGCAAAGTGCTCACCGGAAATTGTGCTCATGTTTTAAACAATATTTTAGGGAAGTTTTGACTGACAAAGCCCCACTCTGCTACACCTGTAACGTCGCTCCTACTACGATAACCTGTACAACAAGCGAGCCAATCATCGTTAGCGAAAGGTGTATTCCGGGCCATTGCTAGTCTCGTGCTTTGCTCCAGCCCTGCACCTTACAGCATCAGCCAAAAACTGCTACAATTACCGGTCACGTATTGTTGTTTTTATGGTCCTTAATTTTTCAGCTATCGCTTCAACAGGGTGCGTTCCTGACGATTCGAAATCTGGTCATGTCAAACCCATTGATACGTTTCGTGAACCCTCATCTCCAAACATTTACTGCCCAGTTTCCCTCACACAGTTTGTTAAAAACTCCTTAAACACATAATTTACTCCCAAGTTAAGCGATACCATCATGGATGCCAAAATCATCATGGATTCAGGTACAGCGGCACTGCCAAACGAACGGTGTTGAATTATCGAACGGTTTACTACTCTTTGCACAAAGTGAATTACACAGATGCAGCATTTATCGACTTCTCCAAGCCATTCAAACTCGTACCCTCGAACGGCTCATTCGAAAATAAACTGTCTAAAGTACGACAGAAAAATATTACCTACTGGAATAATGAGTTGTGATCTGGTCGTTCTCAACAACTATAAATATTAATCTCTCAAGTTGCGTTAGGTAAGGGGACGTCGTAGACAAGGGCTAGGGCCTTTATTATTATACTTATTTAGATATATTATTGACCTTGCGAATAACATAGCTGCAATATTACGGCTGCTTGCACATGACTCTAATGTATAGGCAGATCACCACCCCTGTTACGTAGTCATTTTTCAAACTATTTAAATACCCTAGGATGTTTTCACGAGAGGTGAGGGAGGTGTCTCCGGTCGACATCTTTAATTTTGACGAAAATTTTGTATATAGCTCGCTTTGCAGAGGGGCAAAGATATGGGAAATTATTTTGTCGAAAAACAGTTTCCCTTCCTAAAAAAAATTCACAAAGCCGGCTCGGGTTACTGGCGCGTTGAGCGTCTTGCGGTAAATAGAAAACGTCTACCGCTGCAAAACAAAAACTACCGTATGTATCGCCGTGGTTATTTTTATTTAAAGACTTTGCATACTCTCAAATGATTTACCGTATTCGTTGTTTGCTTTTAGAGAGAAGTTCATTTGTTATAAATCCTCAAATTGAAAAACTTTTTCGAAATTGCCCAAATGTGGGGCCTTTTTTTGGAATCCAGACATCCTAGGCGGTTAAAAATTTTCAGTGCAATTTTTCTATCCTCGTTTAATCTTTATGCAAATTTTAGTGTATGTGGACGACACAAGACAGCTCAAAAAGCACTGTACTGCAGCTAGGTAACGATTTTGGTATATTTTGAAAGCCAATTAAGGAAAGCTATCCTTAACATTTTTCCAGCTTTCACAAATTAAAACCAAGTTTGTTCTTAATCACGTACATCAAAATACGTTGCCTATTATTTTTGTTTGATCTAAAAAACGCGACGAGCCTTGCAGGCCTATTGCGCTGACATACTCAAAGTATTTGCAAGTTACCGCAATGTTTGGCGCCGTTACAAAAATAAAATCAATAAATAACATTGCAGAGAGCATTCCTTGTTGAAAAAAGCGTGACAAATTCCCGGCATTTTAACAGGTGTAGAAAGACCACCCTAGGTGAATTGTTCAGCTAGCGCACTCACTATTTATTTGCATACTTACTTCTTCCGTTGCATTATAGTAAACAAATAAATATAAAAAACAACATTGCACATTGGCGGTTGAAGTAAAACAATTGTAAAACATCAAGGTTTGTTGCCAACATGCAAGGTGAATACAATACTTCACCCAGTATTTTAACAGGCACATGCGACAGCATAAAAAAATATCGGCCAGGTCAAGTAATCGTTCAAGCACACTAGCTAACATTGCTGCTCTTTATGCACTGCTGCACCTCTCTTTATGCACTGCTCACTGTTTTTGTGTTGACGTTGTGCAGCCCCGCGCGGATACAGAGACGGTAAAATGAGATTTCGACCTCTCAAGAGCGACCTGGGAGCACAGGCTATGCCGGAGCAGAGTCTAACTTGCAGCGTCGGGGGAATCGGGGGAAGCGTTCCGGCGGAAAAAAAGCTGTAGTGAGGGGTGGCGGCTGACTTTCTGCTTAGTTTCAGTAAGATATAATATCATGCTTCCAGCAAAACTAAAAGTATCAAACAAAACAATCACCATGACCTTAGCCGCCAATGAGCGAGAACAGAAGGCGGCTTGAAAAAAACTGCCTCAGCTTGAGCGAGTTTCTGCCTGATCATCACCTGCAGCGATTCACGCACATCTACAAGCCATAGGAGGCTTAAAGGGCAAAGAGTAGGAGGAGCGCGTGATTTTTGCTGATGATTTTAGAGGGCATAAGAAAACCTTGTCTCAAGATGAAAATTCCGTAACGTGAAAGATCCCGTTCAGCCGACTAACCAGCATGTACATCCTGGCCTGTATTTAATGTCGCTAGACGAATGTAGCCCCGATGGTACTTAGCATTTAAAACGCTTTGGTTGCTGCTAACCTGCTATTGACCGCTTCGATCTGCCACACTGGCCTCCTGCTTTATGCTCAAACGAACGACAGTGAAGACGTACGGCCTCGTCTCTGCTAAGTGTTCTGCAGTAGCTTATGGTGCCACAGGGATTCTCGGGAAAAAGTTCATGTGTACTCAAATTTTCAGTGAACAGATAATTTCATACGCTCTCTCCCAACCTAAGGAATTGCAGGCGTGCTATTCCGTAAGTTTGAAGAGAGCGTGAGTACCAGATCAGTCAACTGAAACGCTATAGTTCGGATATAAGAATGATTTCCAGTTTTGGTAGATTGAAGAAATTTTTCTATCACTCTATGACTCCATTGTGTTTCATTCAAAATATTACAACAATCATTTAAAGCCCAGGGACCTTACAAGACCAGATCTTGAATTGGTCGGTTAAGACGGAACCAGTGGATAATGAAACACGACAAAACATGGGCTCAGAAGCCAGGGCTTTACCATAAGATTTAGGTGTAATGTACTCGATCCGCGTCCCAAGTCAATGAAGCATGTTCACCCAAATGTTCCTTTAATGATTTTCTCTCTGTAACGGCCATTCCATGACCTATGTTGCGGTCATAAGCGTCTTATAAATCACTTGCGTATGTCAGCGCCATACTCTAACAATGTCATCTTTGGTGCTTTGCAGCACAAAGCAAAAATAGGGCAACATGTTTTTGAGTTAGGTGATAGAGAGAAACCTTGGCTTTAATTCGCGCAAGGCTGAAAACAATCGGATATGGCCTTTTTTTACTGGTTTTCAAGCTATACGAAAAAGCTTTTAGTAGCTGCAGTTCAGCGCTTTTATAAATTGAGCCGTCTTGACAACGCAAATATAAAATTGGGTCTAAGACTTAGCAAGGATATAAGAATAACAGCAAAAAGGTTCAGGAACCCTGCTTGTTTAAATCTCGAGAAATAGGGCGCCCCATTTGGGCAATTTTCAGAACATATACCGATTTGTGAATTTTTATTCACGGGAATTCACTCTGCAAGCCGAACACGAAATCTTAAATCATTTTGAGAGTATGCAAATTTATTACATAAAAAGAACTGCAGCCATAGCTGCAGTAGTTTTTGTTTTACAGTGACAGAAGTTTCAAATTTGCCGCGAGCCGCTCAAGGCGCCAGTGATCCAAATTAGCTTTGGGAATTATTTTGAGACACGAAATTTTCCGGGCGAAGCCCCTTAGGTGCTCGGGCTGTGGCCGTCTTCAGTCGTCGTCGTCTCCTGTTATCGTCGTTGTAGTCACGGCACTAAAACACCGCGACACTCGTTTTCCAACACCTCGCCCAAGAACGTTTCATCTCCTCGGGCAAAAACGCGTACTAAAGGAACACACCGGGACACTCGCTTTCTAACTCCTCGCGCTTGAATTGTTCGTGCTTCAAAGACACGAGATGTTTACAGCAAAGCTGTATACCTCTACCCCCCGACGGTTTCATCTCCATGGGCAAAAATGCCAAGGCGCTAAGAATAGAGTTATACACTGCAGGCTTCGCCCCTCCCCTGGTTTCAAGTTAGTGGAGATGGTACGAGATGTTTTCTATAAAATATCTTCTCATCTCTTTTTCTCTTTGCACAAGGAGCTAACAAGCCTGTCCCATCTCTCGGGAAAACACCCCCCATAGCTCAGTGGTGCCGCGTGTGGAAAATGAAAATTATTGCAAAAACAACAACGGACATGACATTTTCTTTCAACTGAATTAACACCGTCTAATCAATACATGTTAGGCAGTTCTATACCTGAAATAACTCATTCTTTTAAGTATCCTGGTGTGATCTTTACTCCTGATTCAAACTGGACATTGCATATTGAACACATAACATACGAGGCACTGGAAACAACTTGTGCTTGTAAAGCCCCGTCTATGTCTGGCAAAGATTGACTCAAGACTTTGAGCATACGTTTCCCTCATCCGAGTGACCCTAGATTAGGCTTTATTATTTGAAACCCTACCACAGATGTTCTGACTGACTGCATTGAATCAATTCAAAATTTCCCGTTTGATTGAGCGCTTGTACTCGCCGTACCAAAGTGCATCAGCATAAAAAGATTCTCAGTCTTCCCTACGTTAGCACCTGGCGTTAATTCTTCCGTTTGACTACTTTTCGCTCTTGTATTTATGTAATACATTTTTTTCACGTGTATTATGTAATACATTTTTTTTCACGTGCTTATACTTTTCCCGCCTATTATCTTTTCTACCGCGCTTACCACAAATTTGAAGTGTCTTCTATATTTCTCAGGAACAAAAATATCAGAAATCCGTCTTTGTGTTGCCGCTAAATCAAAGGAACGAGCTACCCGCGTGATTGAGACGAGAACCGACCTGTCTGCCCTCCAATCGGCCTGGCGCATATTTCTAGATTTATGAAACTTCAACTGATATTTCTTGTGAGCCCTATGCTAAATTCGTTTACCAGTGTAAGTTTTAAAACCCTAAGTGCAATGGGTGTTTCTTTGGAGCAAATGTGAAATGTTAATTGCGCCGCGTATTCTCCCCCTCCCTTTTTTTCTGTGTTACGTTGAGTATCTTTTACCGAAATGAGTGCTTGACTGCGGTGTCCGGTCTTGTTTACACGTGTTGATGTATTCCTGGTATGAATAGTATCCCCCACTCCCTATGTAATGTCTGTCGGGGCCTTTAGGGTGCTCAAAAGAAATAAAGACGAAATAAATTATTTCATCAACCTCACTTTTTGCGCGCGTATCTGTACCCACAGTATTATGCAGAAAAGGTGTGCCCGGAGCCCTTAGGGGCCGTTTTCGAACCAAACTAAACCACCACCACCACCACCAACCAAAGGAGGCGGGCCCCGAGGTCTGGGGACACGCAAGGCACCAGCGGCACTGCCCCGTTGGCCTCCTCAAGCAGCCGACGCGGGTGCTCCTGGACAACAGCGGCTCCGCTCCGCTGGCGTCAGCAACGGCTTGCACAGGCGCACACGCACCAGCGGCTTCGTCCCACTGGCTCCGTCACCATCCTCACGGCGCTGCGCTCAGGGAGCCACCTCAGCGACAAGTGACACTCGACTGCCGCAACGATCCGGTGCAACGGAACGACAAAAAGTGCGGTAGGAAAATGGCCTTTAAGAACCTGTAGGGACCAATAGATATAGCGTGAGGACACTATTGTGGTTTGAGAACTGAAAGCCAGTTGGTGGTTTTTGTGTGTAATGTATTTCCAACACTTTTATTGACTATTTCTCTTACCTTCTCGATACCTTCACCTACCTTGAAGTCTCGTCTCAACTTGATCCCTTTGTGTGCGTTAGTCATTCTTTTACCAAGGTGACGCGTGACACCTGTCAATGGATATAACGAACTACATAAGTCTCCCCGCTCTAAAAAACTCGCCCACGGTGCGTGATGTATTCCGCGGAGTTCGACACTTGTTCGGCGCGGCAGTTATAAAACTCCCGAGTCGACCTGTCGGCTATGCTCATCCACGCTGCGCGCGGCCGAGTGAGCCATCTTCCCCGCTCAGCCAGCGGGGCGGAACAAGCAGGGAGACGGCGATGTCGTTCCGGCAAATGACTTTTTTTGCGACTATGTCAACGCCGATGCCGACGCGGTCACTACGGAGGAACCGATCGACCATGATATTGTATATGTCACCGGACCAGCCGATGCAAGCGACGGACACGCTTTGGTGTCCCATGCACACACGTTCGACGTGCCAACGTCATTCCAGGCACATGATGCGGTTCATCTTGTACGGCGTTTCTTCGGCGCTCATAACGACGGCCAAAACGGCACCAACGCGGTGACCAGCGCTGAAAAGAAGTCTCGCTTGCGATGTCCGAAACAAAAATGCATCATGGACGTATTGTAGCTGTGTCTAGCGGACAATAAATTAGGCAGTGAGGGCATTGTGCAACCAACGTATTTGTCTGCTATTCAATTTCGGTCGCATACGTGTTCGCGTAGCGGTGCAGTGGGCCGCGAGGCGGTTTCGTTCTTTGCATTCTTATAGCCGTGCACCTAAGTGACCGTACATTTTCGTGAACTGTTATAATTGATATAATCGAAATAATCGATATAACGAAATAATTGCGACTCCCCTTCAACTTTGTTATAACGAGGCTTCAGTATTTTCAAAGGTACCCAAGGGGCAACCTTAACATTTTATTCAAGTGGGCTGCATACACTTGTACATCAACACGCGAGAATATTTAAATTATACAGAATACGGAAGACGCAACAGGCTACATTGAAAAGACCCCAAAAAACACTAAAGCTACGAGTTCAGACGCCGAGTTCAGACGCGAAGTTCAGAGTCCAAATAATCTTACATTTTTCGGGAATTCTGCCCCGATGTCGGCCTTCACATGTTTTTTTCACATTCACATTCACATGTTTCACATTCATCGTCAAAAATATGTTGTCGAAGTTTGTTCGTGAAGCGCTTACGGCGCGACAGAGGAGCCTTATCCGCCAGGCTGTCCACGCCGTACTGCAGTGATAGCAACTACCCCCAAATGTGTGTAAATTATGTATGATTCGTAAAAAAGGCACATGATCTCTCAGCGGGTAATATAACTGAGAATTCCACAGAGAAAAATGGCATTTTGTATGTCCACGTGGGTACAACAACAAACAATCTGCGCTGGTAGTTCGCGGAGAAACGACAAAATTCATTGGTTCACCACAGATGAAAACAAAACCCTCTTGCATTTTTTCGTGCAACTCTCCAAAGATGTTTGCTACTGAATTTACATCGGTTAGAAAAAGAAAACCTTGTATCATTACGATCATCAAGTGTGTATGGCGCGGGAATTCAGCCTTTAACAGAACGTGCTGTTCTCATCCTCGTCTTTTTTGCGCTAAGCCTCCCAATTCAGCCTTGTCTGCCGTGCTCTTGGCGGGGTGCTTAGACAGGAAGCAGTGATGTAGCTACGTCCGTTTGATTTGCATAGACGTGAATTTTTTTCGTACAAAATGCAAAAGATCACAGCTGAGGTGAAAGTGTGCAGAATACAGTATAAGAATGGCACTTCCAAAGTAAACGTTTGACGACCTACACAATCGGCAGCCATTCGAAATCGTCCAGCGGTGTAGCACAGAATTAGCTGCCTAGCTAAAGTTGCTTACCATGTATGTATTTAGAGTGTCTTTAAGTACAGACAAGCCGTTCCAAATGTAGTCCACATGTACCAGCGCCCGAATACTTAAATGTTCATGTTTGTTTCTTTATTTGCGCCACATACGTTGGGACTGAATGCCGGGAACACATGAACTGGTTTTCAGTACTTCTTTTTTCGTGCCATGTTAGATAAAAACCTCATTTTGCTCTATGTATGGGAAATCTATGCAATTCACGTTCTTAGACAATGCAGTTGCTATAGTTATGGCCGTAAGAACGGCAGTTTTTGAGAGCTTCACCAGGTTGTAAAATGTAGCCTGGTGTTAAGAGGTACCTCCAACTACACCACATGCATTTCTTGCAAATACAACCGAGAGTTCTTTAAAAACTGCTAAAGGTCTTTCCTTACAAAACCACCTGGCTCCCACGTGACAACCACCGTCATAACCACGTCTCTCTCCGCGTGCCTACCTTCTTCAGGAATATTCAGTTTTTTGAGCACGAGAGAATTGCGTTTTGTGGACTGGTCCCATTCCGGTCAATAGCATTCATTTGATGGGGCACTGTGAATGAATGAACAGTTCAATTCACTCGCATCTACATTGGAGTTCCCGCTATTTTCCGCTTGTGCAACATAAACGGGCTAGCTGGCACAGTACGCGGGGGAGCTAATTTTTTTTTGCTCTAGATTGCGCTTAGTCATCCCTATTGCAAAGCGTAAAGTAATAAACCTAATTACCCCAGTGCTGTTGTAAATGTAGTTTCGCTTGTACACGGATGAATTATTCCCGAATTACCCTTTGAAGTGTTCTTCAAAGAGCTTCCTCGCCATCACATAGAAATGAGATGACGTTTTTCTGACTTTTCCTTGAGAACTCCAGCTCATCAATTTTGCAGTATTCTTGCGCCGGCGATTTGCAGTATCCAACCACTCTTCTGAGCGCCTCACTTAGTGTGAGTGCGTGCGAGTAAGCGAGAAATGGGTGGCGCTACGTGGATGCAGAGTTCTTCAACGCTAGGTTAAGCACACAGTATTCCCGACAAACTAAAGAGCAAAAGTATGTTCAAGTTCTCGTATTGTGAAATACTTGATTCTGTAGAGCGAATACAGCGCATTTAGGATTATAGCATGCACTGACCCGGGGTGTTGGCGATAATAATTGGGTGGGTAAGGCAAATTAGTGCATGAAGAGAAAGGCTCATCTTTTTAACAAATCCAGACGAAGCTCTAAAAAATTAAACTTGGAGAATACGTTTCCCTTCGTGGAGAAGTGCGCGCTTTTCCAGAGTACGTTTCTGCGGGGCCGTCTTCGCCGAAAAAGCGTTCTAGATTTTCTGTATTTTCACGATGATGCGAGGTGTTTTTACTTCTAACCAAAGTAAATTTACGGGTCAAAATCTTGGAAGACTTTCATAAAAAATTGAAAGCGCACTTTTAAATTATGGCGCTCAACCTAACAGTATTGTCGTTTTTCCCATTTTACGTACACTTTAGATCCGGCGCAGATTGGTTGTTATGGTGCCAACGTGAAGAATAAACATGTGAGTTTTTTATGTTCCATTCTCACTAATTCTATAAGTGGATGGAGCATTTGCCTTCTATACAAAGCATAACTAATTTATAGAAATTTGAAGGAGTTAGCTCTCACTACCGTACGTCGCGGAGAGCCCGGCGGATAAGACTACTTTCTAGCGCTGTAGAGCGAATAGAGCGAATTTGTGTTCGAATTTGTGTTCGCTGTAGAGGGAATTTGTGTTCGCCAGCTCTATGAACAAAATGATGAAACATGTTTTTCATGATATCAGAAGTACATGTAAAGGCATGCACATCCGGTGGAATTTAAAAAAAAATCCAACGTGTGCTTTTGTATTACCCTATGAAATTTGGGTTCTCCAGCTTTTTTCTTCAAACATGCGCCCCCATTGCGTCTTAACCGTATTTTATACAATTATGATATCCAGTGTGCTTGTATACATGACTGGATACATGTGCTTCTATCCAGAAGCAAACTTGAAAAAAATTCTAATGTTTTAAATTAAGTAGTTTTTGTGATATTTAAGCTCATATTTCTTAAAAAAATGTGGTCACTGAGCCGACTTTGACATTTTATTGCGAAAAATGTATGTTCTGGTCAGCCACAAACGCCTTTAAATAAATGTACACCAGGCGTGAATTGAGCATGAAATTTATGAATTGCCTCTCAAAGATATTTTTGTGAAATACATTTCGCTAGATTCTGCCGAGGCGCGCGGGCAAGCAGGACGGGGGTCCACCTTGTCACGTTCCAAAAATTTTGCTTAGAAAAAAATTCCCTGGAAAAATATTGGTGAATCTGGACATTACAATAATCATGGAATCATAAAAAAAATTCAAGCATATTGAAGAGGCCGACCAGCCACCCTTTGTTTGATCTTATTTGAAAATTTTTTAAGCTGGCTTAAAGGGGCCATGAAGACAAAACCCAAGTTTGGTTCATTCGAAAGATTGCCTTGTTAGAATCATACTGACACCACTTTTAACATAAAATTCACTCAAATAAGCTATATAATTGGAAAAAAAAGGAATGGCCATGTGACCTCTAGCTCATTTCGCGCAACAGAACCTATGATGTCATACCAGCCAGCTCTGCGATTGGCGGAGGCTGGCAAAAGCAAACGCAAATTAGGCAGAGCTCATCAGCTTGCCGAAAAGGTTATTTGCATATAAATTTAGGGCACTTTCTTTTTAGCAGTAAGAATGGGGGATAAACAGTGGAAGTTACGAAAGCACACGTGAACGTA
The DNA here is from genome assembly GCA_013339765.2 of Haemaphysalis longicornis. Lineage (NCBI taxonomy): Eukaryota > Metazoa > Arthropoda > Arachnida > Ixodida > Ixodidae > Haemaphysalis > Haemaphysalis longicornis. Next base: position 52,845 of record JABSTR010002416.1, on the reverse strand, counting down.
GAAGTACCGATGCGTACTGCGGTTGGTACTGCGCGCACTAAGCTTGTTTTAGCTGCACAGCAGTCCGCCGCTTTCGAGTTGTCTTACACGCAGTGGCCGATTGGCGTAAGCGACGTTTTCTTACGTGACCTTGTTTGTCGAGGATATTTCATGTTTCACGAAACGTTACTTTCTACAGTAGCAAAAAAAAAAGCTACAGCCGTTCCACTCTACGTGAAAACTGTCGGAAATGCAGAGCACTGATTCGCCATAATGGGCTGTAGCGCCGTTATCCGCTCACTGCTACCACCCGGCATTTCAATTTCCCGCCTTCGCAGTGCTGGCGCGCCCCTGCCTGAAACTGCGCCAGTAGAAGTTCTGTTCTTTTTGTGCTTGTTTCCTCCCGCGCATGCTGGCGTTGCACTGCCACTTTTGGGAGTTTGGTGGTAGTAGTGAATGCGTTGTATCAGCAGCTTCTTGACGTAGTTTGAATGAGTCAAGGATATAAGGCGCGTTCGTAGCCTCCATTCTGTGTCGGCTTTGTGGCGCAGTGGGTAGAGCACCATGTACATTGCGTTCCGCCCGCAGGGTCGAGGGATCGAAACCAGGCGCCGGATAGTATTTTTTATATGTGTAGGGGGAGGGGTGCGGACTACGACTACGGACGTCAACGCGGGTGACATCGTGAGTTACTCAAATGCTCTGCATTTAAAACAAGCGCGGTACAAATACGATAAAAAGGAAAGCAACGGCAGACAACGTTCCCTGCATCAGTATGGTAGCGCTATCTGAGAAAGCTGACGGCAAGCAGTGCTGCAGCCAAACCACGCAGCGCAAGTTCGTTTGTATACGCGCGCTTGTGACTTCATTGATGACGTCCAGAAAACGCACTATTGGCGGGAGAATCAAATTTTAACCTAAATTGATTAATTTCTCAGCGAATACGGCATCATTTGCTGCGGGACAAGTGATAGGAGCACTATAAAACACGAAATCTTTTGAATAAAACAAACTTGTATTTGTCTCATGGCCCTTTAACCCATTGCTGGTAGCGCAGGGAAGCATTCCCATCTGCGCAGAAATAAAAACACAGGAAATGGCTCCATTTCGTGCGCTATCCAAAATATCTAGTAAAACATTATTTAAAACTTCGCCGTTAATACAACTCTACCATTACTCCGAGTTCCATTGACTTGTCACGATTAGTTTGTTCACAGGGAAGTCGTAAACGTTACAGAAATACTGTATGCTGTCAATTTATGGCCATCATGGGAGGGGGTATGGTTACAGAGAATGGCTTGTAACTATTGTTTTTATCCACACTATCACGAAAGAAATTATTTCGACAATTAGGCCCCCTACACGACTCTCTAACATTACGCTCAAGAACAACGCCGAAGCTAGACGTAATGTTCGTAATTTATTCTGCTCAAAAACGTAATTTATCTTGCTGAAATTAGTTTTATTTCGTTTTTCTTTGCATTTCTAATACCTGTATTGATTATTGTGTTCTTGCACGTACACCGTAATTTATCTGGCGGATGTTATTTTGCGTTTCGTTGATTGATGTATTTCTGCTTATAAATGTGTTTCCGTGTCTGTTTAATGAATAAAAGGAGGTCCATCCTTCAGTCTTTGACTCTGGGACCTCCTTCGGAAATCTTGTATAGTACACACTCTGGTTGTAACACAAAATAAATAAAAATAAATAAACTAAGTACAACCAACAGGTCCTCTTTTTCAGCAGATTTTGCACAGGATGGAACTGGCTTTATTTTTATCGATTAACGCAGCAATTTCAATCCAGACGCCTATTCGAATTGCGTAATGTTTAAAGCAATGCCGCTATTTTTTACGCACTGAAGCGCTTCGGTCAGCTGTTCTAAGTATCAATTAGGCGCCATAACGTCCAGACTGACCGGACGACATGGCTACAGACTGAGACTATAGACTACCGACTACAGACTGAAGCTACAGATTGAAGCTACAGACTGACAGAGCCCTGTAAAATAAATAGCATCGTCAGGTAGTTTGTGCACAGAGACGAGCTACCCATGGGTGAGGACCTGATCCAAATTTCGATATGAGGACTTCCTACCTGAACAGTGGCCATGCCGACGTGCAGGGCCCCCACACAGACGTTTTTCGGTTCTCCGTTCCTTCGGATATTTCTGTATCGTCATCCGGGTGGTGCTTGGTAGGGTGGCTGAGCGGAGAGCATGGGCGTTTGCGAGTGCACCGAAGCCTTGATGCCGCAAACGGACGTACGGTCTGCAGGTTGGTGCCATATTCCCGGCGGAGTATAAGAGTTGGGCTTCGTGTTACAAGACATCCAATTGCAAGCTGTGTCTGGAGGGTCTGAAGAGAACGCCACGAAGACTCGTTGGCTACATTCGTGGACGTTGTATTTTTATATGTTGTTTAATGCGCTTTCAGAGATTAAACTTTTGGAAAGAATCACCACGTCTTCGACTGCGTGCCGTTACGACCGACACGGTTGGAACATGGCCCACACGGCGCCTTCGTCGCACCTGATACGCCAGTCTACGGTGGGCGCCATTGACAGTTTTCCGGGAAGAGCTTTGCCCTTTCCCTCCACACAGAGAAAGCAATGCCTCAAAAAGCCTGCTGAAGAGCGCCGGCGTAACGGCGTCACCGCCGAGACATAACGATGGTCGTCACAGGGTAAAAAACACGGTGTTCATTTTTTCATGCCGTTTTTTGGTGGGAAGCTAGCAGTACACAGCATAAACGAACGTCGCCCCAGGGAGTAAAAAAACGCAGTGTTGCATCAGCAGTCGCTACTACAGCAACATGCAAAGCCACAGTAAATTGTTTTGTAACCACAAATTGACTTCAACTTGCTCACAAGGTATGGAAATTACCCGTTTTTTGTAAATGCCGGCACGAATAAATAGAAACGGGCTGCTACGCAGCATAACCCTGCGGTAAGAAAGCGAAAAATGACAATTCAATAAATTTGACGGACAAGAATCTGCTTTTGATAGTTTGCGGTTGAGGTGATGTATCACGGCTCTGCCAGCATTTTTCAAAACTGAAAAACGTAGAAGAATAAAGCAATGACATGAACTGCTACTCCAGCAACCCATATGGAGATTTTTTTCACGTACAACTTGGATAAAGCACTTACAAAATTCTTGTTTCTTCCCTCCTCCCCTTTAATGCGTGTTCCGGACTCACTGTGAGCTATAAACACCTTTTCTGTGCACTAAAAATGGCTTACAGAGATGAAAAATGTGGTGTAGTGAAGGTTAAGCAAAGCACCATAAACCACTGTTGAGCATTCGCAGTAAGAACGAGCTTGTAAACGAAAACGTCTGAAGTAGCCGGCAGGCATCAATGATGGCGATGGCTAATAATGGCTAAGATACCGACCAATCATGGTTACGATAATGGCTAAGACCCATGATAGATAAGCACCAATGATGGTTGAGCACCAATGATGGCTAAGACACCGACGCGAGTGGTACCACTGGCGGCAAGGCGACGTCGCTACAGCAAGCGGTACACCCTATAAATGGTTTTAGCGAAGGTTCGTGCAAAAAGCGGTTCAGAACCTAGTGCCAGCGACACCACATGGGGGTTATGGGAATGGCGATTGAAGCGCACGACTAGGTGAGGAGGGAACAACAAACACTAGTAAAAAAAACCAAGTTTTGTTCAAACAATAAAACAAACAATTATATTTCACGAACTATATTTATTTCTGAATCAAATCGCATTTATGCTGGCACAGTGTGCAAATAATTTATGAAAATGCCGTTCATTCTCAAAAACGTTTTTTGTAGCGCCATCTGAAGAATGGCACATGTCATTGCTCTGGGATTCAGTCCTTGTAGTGTTCGGCAAGGCGCTCCTAAGTTCGTCTGCCGGGAAACGCCCCTCGCGTGTGTTGGTGGTGCGCATTTGCATCGTTTTCCTTGTTAATTTGGGTGTGAACTTAATTTTTTTCCGCTGTGCGTGGACGTGCGAGGTGAGTTGTATCGTCGGTGAACACCGTTTAGTTACGTTGCCGGCGGACGGTGAACTACGGGACGATGTTGCCAACGGTTGGAGCGGTGCGATTTCGTCGGTACCTACAGAACGATGTGCTGTACAAGTTTCAACAGCAATCGTCCCGTACGCCTGGCGTTTCACTGCACCAGTTTCCTCTCATTTCCACAGGCAAGCGAAACTATAGAACTGTTAATACTTGCACAGGGTTGTGTAAGGGGACTTGTGGTGCTTCGAAAAAAATGGGTCTAATGTTTGCTATGTCACAGTTATCTCTTGAGTCATCAGGCTGGCTCAGAGCAAGTTGTGTCAATTACTCTAGGATCTTCTCGGCGTAGTACCACTCGAATTAAACGAGTCGCGTTAATTGCTATCTCAGTGTCTTGCCTAGGAATTACAACGCTTGTAGTGCTCGTTGCTTCCGGCACTTGTATGCCGCAAGCATGATGTTCCATCGAAGTAGTACTGGTTGTGTGCTACGTGTGCGTGCTGAAAGATCTTTTCCTGCTATGTGCTTTTACCATACTGCAGTCCTTGCGTTTGCAGTTGATCCATTTTTCCTCTTTTTACTAGCTGTTGCGCCACTGGCCTAACAATGCAACCAGGAAATTGCAGGCGTGAATGCTGATTGAACTTGTGTAGAAACCCTTGTCTACTTGATAAGCCGCCGGGACAGCTGCAGTGGCCTCGCTGCACTTTCGTGAATCGGCATTACTGCGGCCCGGTTTTATGCGTCAAGATGCAGTGCCTAGGTCTTTTCTCTTGTTTCGAAGAAGTTCTGCTGTTGACGCTTTAATTGCTCATAATGCTATGTGTTACGGGTAGTTAAGCAATTTTTCGGCGCGTAAGGAACAAATCATAATGCAGTAGTGCCCACGAACATTTGTACTTATTTATACGTGCTCATTTTGTGCAGTGTGTAAAGTTGTTTTATGTTTCATCCTGGAATAAAATTAAAATGTCTTGATTATAGCATGACTATGCGTTATTTCTTCTCTTAGAACAGAAGTACACAAACTCAGCAAGCATTATATAACCTTGATCTATACTTAAGGCACGCACGCCTACCTGCGTATGTGCGACGCAAGTAAACTTAGCAGTGGCGTTGGTAGAAATTGGTATCGGAATAAGGCGTGGGCACGTTTTTTATATAAAGGGGGGGCCGGGAGAGTGGTCAAGCGTCATTTGGGCTCGTATCCCAAGCAGAAAAAAAAATTCCGTCGTGGGGGGGGGGGGGGTGTGTACGTTTGCCAACCGCTGCAATCAAAATAAACTGAGATTGCTTTTGTACAGCAGTAGGAGGCAGAATACGAAAAAGGTTCAGAGAGATGCAAGATGCTTTTATAAACACCGAGGGGACTCATACGACAGTATGCTAAAGTTCGTTTGTCTAGTCACGAGTTATAAGCTGGCGTTGACTTGAAGCCCACACGCCAAGGGCTCGCCAACTTGCGTCAGATGGCAATGATATGAGCCCTCAGCGATCAGAGGCCTGCTAAGGCTATTTGAAGTAAAATTTTCCCGTAATGCCACCAAAATGACGTCACTTTCTGACGGATCTTGCGTCACATCCTGTTTATTTTTGTTCGCCGGAAGTGTTCCCTCTCACACAGATGGCGCTACCCTCATGAGCAGCTTAAACCGCCATTTTCTGAACGTATGGGCTTCATGGAAGCTTCGCTACCAGTTATATTTACCTTGGCTACAGTGCAACGATTTCTACCCTTTCTTCTCACCGGAAAGCACCAGTCCATCAGGTCTTAAAGTTGTAGGAAATTAACGGTGTTGCAGCCGTCAACACCTGTGTTATGCAAACAGTGCGAGCAGGGCTAGTAAATATCGCAGGTCTACGTTGTCAGTTTGTTTTAACCTAGTACGACCATAACTCATGAAATTAAAAAATGGAAGACTTCCTACAAAATACGCGCAAGAGAGCCTAAAAGAAGCCTCCCCTCATGTTCACCATTTCACCATGTAAGCACTTTTTTTAATTCGCATGTTCTGTGCGTCAAGTTAAGTGCAAACGCTGAAAGTAAAACTGAGCGAAATCCTTGCACGGGGCACCATTAAATAATCTTGTGACGGTACTGGCGCCACCGCGGACGCCGAGCCCGCATACTCACACTGTAATCTACCGTGGCCTAGAGTTTTGAGGTGAAGGGCAGAAACCACGAACGGTGGCCGTTGGAGCCCAGCTCAACCTCCGGCAAATGGGCTCCCTGTCTCTTTACGAGGGAGGGAGCTCCCGGACCTCCTTAGCTATAAGGGTGAGGCTGCGGAAGAAACTGCCCCGTTCCCTGCTTTCTAATATGGTTTTATGGTAGTTTATGGTATTGTCAAAACTCCTTCCCAAACGTGATCGGTCCCTGAAAAGGGGATGCGCCGAAGTATCGTTTCCACCTCTTTCAACAACCGTCTTTGCAACAAAACGTGTAAAAAAATATTCTCGTTTTCCTTGTAATTGAGTCAACTGACAGAGAAAGATCTGTCGGCTTCACTGTCCATCTTAGTATCGAAGTTCCTGGAAAGTATTATTGGTGAGGCGTACAAAGCCAAGTAACAGAGAACTGGGGAATTGATGCTCGAAGTCACCACGCAGCAGCAGGCAGAAAAACTCTTGAGCCAGATACGAATCGCCGATCTTGACATCATGGACACGCCCCACCGCAGGTTAAACAGCTCAAGGCGCGTGATCTCCGATCCCGGTCTACTGAACGAAACTGAAGCCGACCTGCTGGAGGGCCTTCGAGGCCAGGGCGTAACCGGGGTCAGGCGCATAAACATACGTAGAGAAAACAAAGAAATCCCGATGAAGCATCTCATTCTAACCTTTTACAGCTCAACACTCCCTGAAGTTATAAATGCAGGTTTCATCCGATGACCTTTCCGGCCTTACATCCCTAACCCGAGGTGCTATTTTAAGTGCCAACGGCTTGGGCATGTCACTAACTCCTGTCGCGGCCGTCTTGTGCAAAATGCGGCCAACATGACCACCCTTCTGAAAACTGAAACAACCAGAATTTCACCTGCGCCAACTGCCAGAGGCCCTACGCGACATGGTCCCGTACTTGTGAGAAATTCAAACAGGAAAAACAAATCATCAATGTAAAGGTCACGGAAAACGTCACCTTCCCAGAGGCGCGAAAGAGGTTCACTTTTTTTAAAGTATATGCCGACGCAGCTCGCCGGGGGGCGGAGCGGCGTCTGGTTTCGGCAGGGACTCAGTACCAGGAGTCGGACTTTGCAACCGCCCCCCCCCACCTGGGTTGCCTCGGGCAGCTCAAACAGTCACGACACCGCCTGCCCAGTCAGAAACGGTTGTGCTGGCAACTGAGTCATTTCCTGAACCTTCCCAAAACTCACGTGAGGGTACAGAGGAGATAGAGATGGAGGAGGCTCCGGCAGCTCCCATCCCCGCCGCACCTCCTGGGCCACGTCTGGCACTGCCGATTCCATCGTGGTCTGCATTGCAGAAAAGAGCACCCACAGGGGTGCCAGGTCCAAGGGGCACAATCCATTGGGTACTCCGAGGACGTCCGACGAAGAAATGGACAGTGGACGCTACCTGTCTGCATCGCAGCGGAAGGAACGGATACCATTGTCCAAACTCCCGATAAGCCACAAAAAACAAGAGTCGCAGCCCCGAAAGACAATACATAAACACTCATACTCACACATTTCAGTGGCTACTGCAAATAATGCGAAGGAAAAAAAATAAGTACAATGGAACTGTAGAGGCCTCGTCAAAAATCATGACGATGTATATGAGATACTGCATACCAAGCAACGAAGTGTAATGTGCCTGAAGGAAACTCATTTGAGCAGCAAAAACACGAATTTCTCGATAATTATATGGTATTTAGAACAGACAGGGATGGAAGACACGTACTTCTCGGGTGGTGTGGCTATTGCCGCTCGAAAATGCATTGCATGTAATACCATCTTCGTAAATACCGTCTTGAAGCTGTTGTGATTCGTTCAATAATAGCGAATAGATTAATAAATATATGCTACCTTTACATTCCTCCTGAATTCCAGATTTCGAGCTCGGATTTCGAGGGCTGGTAGATCAGTTGCCTGAACCTTACATCTTGATAGGCGACCTGAATGCACATAATTGTCATGGGGCCCTACCCGCACCAATCCGAGGTCGCCTTATTGAAAAAATTCTAACATCGTCGGGAGCATGCCTTTTCAACAAGAAAGAGCCTACATACCATAATACAGGACACAACACTTACTCACACTTCGACCTCTGACTATTGGATCGGCAGTACTCTTTCCGCCGTTGAGTGGGGCGTGGAAAGGAATCCACAATATTGACCGCTTTCCTTCTTCATTAATGTAGATAGCCACGGCCCTACCAGTTCGCCTTCCCATAATAGGTTCAATGAAGCAAGAGCGATCTGTAATATATTTACAGAAGCATCTAAACTACGCCACACAATAATTACACACCTACACATTGAAGAAGCTACTCAACTACTGATGGCACACATCCTCCACGCCGTCGAAAAGTCCATTCCCTAGGTCTCCGGTGCTCCGCGCAACCCAAGGAAGCCATGGTGGAATGACTGCAGGCGAACGCGCAAGCCCAGAACAAGGCGTGGGGTGTCCTTCGCAGGTACACCGCGTCGGCTAAGTTAATTTCTTTCAAAAGGGCAAGCGAGTGCGCCGTGATGCAAAACGAGATAGTTGGCGCTCCTTCATAACATCCATAAATTCATACACTGACGCACGCAAGGTATGGGCACAAATACGTAAACTCAAACGACAACATACACACAGCCTGCCCTTGGTCAGCTCAACATGTGTCCAGCTCTGCACACTACACAAACACTTTCCTGAAACAAGTCTCTTGTGAGAAGAAGTCCCTACGCGATAACAACAAATGACAGATGTCTTGCAACTCCTTGCTTTCGCTACATGAGCTGAGGGTTGCTCTGAGCCCGTGTAAGCCTCAGCTCCTGGCCCAGACAGCATCACGTACACAATGATACAACACCACACGCAGACACTTTTCTAACACTCCTCCACTTATACAACAGAATATGGATTTCGGGGCACATTCCAAGGTCATGACTGGAGGCCATAGTAGTTGCTTTCTTGAAGGAGGGAAAGGACCCGTCGTCCCCCTCAAGTTACCGTCCCATCGCCCTGACGAGCTGCCTGTGCAAGATTCTCGAGAAGATGATAACCAGGAGACTTATGTACTTTCTTGAGTACAATGGTCTTCTCGAGAGCTGCCAGGCAGGCTTCAGGAAGGGACGATCCACGACTGATCAACTCGTGGCCCTTGGAAGGTACATTAAGGATGCCTTCGTCGATAAGCAGTCTTGTGTCAAAGTGTTTTTTGACCTCAAGAAGGCGTATGACACCGCTTTGCGTTATGAGATCCTCAGTGACCTGAATTCATTTGGTGTGTATGGCAACATGTTAAACACTCTTGCCAGTTACATGACTGAAAGGACATTCCGCTTCACAGCTGGGTCAGCACTGTCACACGTTCATGTGCCGGAGAATGGTGTTCCTCAAGGTGGGGTCTTGAGCTACATGTTGTTTGTAGTGAAGATGAATTTCCTGCGGAAGGCATTGCCACTTGTTCAGTTTATGTGGATGATGTGCAAGACTCGTGTAAATCTTGTAATACGTCCATATGTGAACGACAAGTTCAGATTGGGGTCACCAAACTGGCTCTCTGGGCATTTAAAAATGGTTTTAAAGTTAATCCTCTGCTGTACCTGTGTTGTATTCTCCAAGAGGCGCGGAATCTGCCCCAGCCCTGAGCTAAAATTGAATGGTGACTTCATTCCTGTAAAACAGGAGCACAAGTTTTTAGGTGTTATCTTTGATAAAAAGGTCACATGCATTCCACACCTCAAGCAACTTAAACACAAATGCTTAAAAACAATAAACATCCAGAAGGTCCTGGCACACCAGGGCTATGGTGCAGACAAAGAACTCCTCCTGCCTGTCTATTCTGCCTTGGTGGGGTCTAGGCTGGACTATGACAGTATTGTGCATGGGTCTGCCAGGAAACCAGCACTGGAAATGCTTGATTCAGTGCTGCACGCAGGGTTTCGCCTCGCCTCGGGGTCTTTCCGTACTAGCCCAGCGCAGAGCCTGCACTTAGAAGGCAAGAAATGGTGCCTAGAACATCAACGAATATACATAAATTACTACACGCTTTTAAGATATCAGCAATAAATAGTCACCCGTTTAGGCCTGCTCTTAAAGATACGTCCCTGTCCAACCTTTTTGTAAATTGCCCATCTGTTTTTCTGCCTTTTCCGAACAGAGTGAGAGAGGAGGAATCGGCTCTCACCATCTCCCTTTTAGACGTTTGCCACCATGGCAACTTAAGCCTGTATCATGTGATTTATCAAGTATGAAAACAGGGTTCTGAGGACTGCGATTCTGCAGCACTTCTTGTCCCTGGAGGTAAATATAAAGGTGCTGAATTTTACAGTGATGCCTGAAAAATAACTATGGTGTCGTGTGTTGCTCATGGTCCCAACTTTATTTCCTGCAGAACCATGAGCATACACACGACAATCTTCTCAGCGAAATTTTATTACGGCATTTTAATACGGCATTGTATTGATCGTACAACACATTCTTAAAGACGAATTCCTAAGTCAGCCATCTTTGCAGACTCTTCCAGCGTTGTGCGTGCATTGACATCACACACGCCCAGAAGAAACCACATTGTCAATCTAGTTTTTAGTGCCATAATATCTGCATATGCAAACAATTTTCCACTAGTCCTGTGCTGGGTTCCAGGCCATGCGGGAATCACGGGGAACGAGACCGCGGATCGAATGGCCGCTCTGCTGCACTTACAAATACAGTGGACATAACAACAATACCCTACACCGACCTCAAGCCACAGACAACACCTTCGCAAAACATGGCAAGCCGACTGGAGTAAACAGACATACAACAAGTTACACGTAGTAAAACGACACTTGGGACGATACACCACTTACTCACCCAACAGATTCATTCAAGTTGTCCTAGCTAGATGACAGATAGGCCACACTCACGCGACGCACTGCCATCTGCTCACTGTATCTCCAAGACCCTTGTGTAGCAGGTGTGGGGAGGGCATATCCGTAATGCACATTCGAATTACATGCAAAGCTTTTCACAGAACAAGACGCAACCATTTCCCACAACTATACAGACAACACATCCCACTACACCCAGCACTGTTTTTAGCGGATGATCCCATGATTCCTCTACAGCACACTTTTAAGTTTCTTAGAGAAATCAAATCGTTCACGTCATTTCTTATCCCACATAGTTTTTGCACCTAATTTTATGCCATGCACTATCACACCCTGGCGGTTTACAACAAGCCCACCTCATTGTATTTTACTGATTTCAATTTTGCCTTTGTTGAGCGATTTTAGAGTTTAGATCTTCTTCCGTCCTACATAATTATTGTTTTGGCGCTCTTTGCCCTAGTTACCCTTGAGCCATAAGCATCGAAACATAATAAAACACGAGCGTAATAGTATCTATGGGAGCTGGGGTGAAAGAAATAGGAACAATTCATAATTGTGTGAAGGCTATGATGTAAAGTTACCACACTACAATTTTACACTGTAGCGGTGCAATAATATCTAAATGTTGGTTTCTTTGAGTGCATTATACGTGGCTATCCGTGGGCATTCAAAGAATAGTTCATCTACTGCAGCAGATTGGCGAGGTGGGATAGTAGAAGTCCAACCCGGCCATAACGAACAGCGTGACTCAACGTGATTTGTTCGCTATATGAAGTACTTCCATATAACAGAGCCCGCTTATAACAAACTGCAGCATCGAATTCGTAATAAAAATGTGAGCAGTAGATTAAAAATGTGATAACAAAAGAAAGACCGTACCTCACACCATGAATAGTAATCTACTCCACAAAAAATTTAGAGAAATTTACAGTTATTCGCAGTAGGCAGCATTTTTTTCTTGACCAATACGTTTACTACCATCAATGAGAATCGCATTCTCTACACGCGACGCCTTATTAACGTTCTCTAGCCCAATTTGCTATATTTTAGCAAAGCTTGCTGCTGCTTCGCCATCATCTTGCTATAAAGCGCTTCAATGCAAATGCACAGAAACACATTTTACAGGCGTAATGGCAGATGAACTTTCCCTGTTCGCTATAAAGCACATTTCGGTCTATCCGAATTCGTCATATTGGGGTTTTACTGTATGAATGACAAAGCATTCAAAAAGCACCACACTAAAAAACCTTATACAGACAGAACAACAGGATGAGCACTACTCTCGACTGAAATGTCAGCAATAAAATCGAGGAATGTATAACCTCCCTGTAAACTTACCACACATGCATCATAAAAAACAAATAGGGTCCACCCAAGCAAACACAATCATAACTACTACTAAGTGTGCGACTAACTAGCTGCTAATATAGGCAATGTCAGAAGGTAGCTGGAGGTGGACAGTTGCCCATGTGGGGGTACGTGCCACCCAAGAGTTTTCTGCAAGTGAACCGGTAAAATAGCCCGAAGCGTCACATTTAGTGACGGCCGAAGAGGAAGAAGAGGAGCAGGTGATTGTGGTGACGAATCAGGGAATAATCGAAGGAGCCAGGTTTTCGAAGGCTCCCTGCAAGACGCCGGCAGCGGGGCAGCTATAGTCTCCCGATGCCTCTTGGGGACGCCAGGAAGCTCAGCCACGCTGCAGAGCCAGCAGCGTCCACTAGCTGCTCATCGACCCCGCATTGAATCGCAGGCCTCGACTATGCGACGTGGTGTTCCCCGTGCTGATTTACCAACAGCTACCGACAACGAGGACTGCCTAAAACATCCGATTGCAGTGCGCCGTACTACGTGAGACATTTTATCTATCACGGGCAGGTTGCTAAACTGAACTTGGAAATGTTATTTTTTCTCCCTCCCGAAATTTGTGTCCTTTTTATAGAGTTTATTTTCGCATTCAGTTTGTCGTTGTAAACTCCACCTCGTTCACTTCTCCCGCTTCGATAAATGTTCGTCTCCATCTTGTACGTCCCTCTCAAGAGCCAGTCTCGTTGTCGCAACACGAATTCCGATGACTAGCCACTAATACCATCACAGGCAATCTATTTCGTGTGTAAGGAAATAGAAGCCTGAACAGTACAACTGTCCCCCCTTCACTTTATTCGAAACGCTTCTCTTACCTCCCTAGTCAATTGGTGCGCATGCTTAAACGCAATTTTTGTGTCACGGCGGTAGGAATGTGTGCAATGTGAACCATTATACTAGGTTTGTGGAGGGGGAGGGGGGCCTTTAATGATGAAGAGAAGTCAGCCTGGTAGCGAGGTTGGCCTTCTACTCCACATGAACATGAGAGGTGCGAAAACAAGGGAAAGCGAAGACACAAAAACTCACACCAAAATCATGCACTAACAAACGAAAATAAGCACAGAAACTGACAGGCGGAGGAACACGCACAGAGCCCACGCCCAGTTTTAAAGTAAAGGTGAACTTTCACAGGGTTGCGTTCAGGCACGTGTCACGGAGAAATAACACCAAGTCCCTTGTACACCGTGCTGCCGACCAATTGAGTGCCATGGACCAATGACGTCGCAAAGTTTTAGTGGTGCATCAGCACGCAGTCCCAAAGTTGTCTTCAAGGTTAGCCGAGGGTGTCATAAGGGGGACAGACACACAGTACATGTCTGTGTCCTCACGAACACTGCAAGCGTGACAGTGAGGGGAGGCAACCTGGCACGTCTTGTGCAAGTAGTGGCTAATAAAAGCCATGTTGAGGCGAATGCGGTGAACAATTGCTTCGTCGCGCTTTTCCACGCCTCACGGCATTCGGAAAGTGCAGACGGGATGAATACTGTACAATGGCTGATGCTTCTTGACCCGTCCATACATATTGAGAGTTGTAACTGCCGCGTCGCAGAGTACGCAAGCGTCGTCGCGTCGTTTTGAAAGTAGTGAATCACGATGATGACGCTAGATTGATTGTGAACCGCACAGGCTACCGCTTTCCCCTTCACCCCGCAATATCCAGGTAGCCGCTGTAGGACTATGTCGTGAAGCAAGCTGGTAGCCTGTGAATGCAAGGTCGGTATTTCGTGGGCCAGTTGTTCCGGCAGAAATTATGCTAGTTTTTGAAGCGCCGCCTCTTAATATGCAAAACATCACCCACATAGAAGCTTATCCCCAAGAATATACTGCAAAGCAGACCGCAAAGCAGCAAGTTTTGAGGTCGTAGACGTTGTTTTGTGGCCTAATGTAGCCGCAGTTGTCTGTGTCGATGGAACTCAAATTCCGACCGCAGATGAGGTGGCTGCCACCGATTCATCGCTGTAAAATTGCTTGTGGTTAGGGTAGCAATTCCACATGTGCTTTAGAGTAAAGTAGGTTTGTGTGGAATCGGCAACCAATATTTACTGCTGATGCCTGGTATTGTGGTGTCAATTTGCAACGGGCATAGAGGGCGGGAGATCAAGCGAAACAGGGTACTTCTGCCACAAGGGTGTTAGATTAGATTGGCTAGGAAAAACATCTATTGTGCCTGCAGTAGAAGTCGAAGTTTAGACTTCAGACTTGGCCACTGTCGTCCTCGCTGTCGCCACCAGGTATAGAGGCCCCCCGCCCATTACCGGGCTGCGAAAACTCCTGCCTGGCCAACGCCACGATGACCCGCTGGGGCTCGAACTGGAGGTCTTGGTTGTCAGATCGCTTCGCCTCTTCAAAGGCGGGTGGAAGTGTTGCTGATGTAGAATCTTCTGGGAAGTTGAGACAGTACCAGACGATGTGCTCAAGAGACGCGGGGGCGTTGCCACACACCCTCCACGTACCGTCGGCGTGTGCCTCTGGGAAAATCTTGTGCATGAAAGCCGGGCTCATGAGCGTTCTTGTTTGGAGCTGCCTATATATGACTGCCTGCTCCCTGCTCAGCCCTTTACAGGTCGGCGGGAGCGCGCGTCTGGCGAGGCGATAGGCCTTCGTGATCTCTTTAAAGCTGGTGATTTGGTCTCTTGTGCTGAACCATAAGTGATCACCGCTCGACCCAGCGCGGTCTGTTTGTTCGCGCGCGGGGGCGTGTGCAGTTTCGTCACGGTTTGCGTTGGTATCCGAGACTTCCCCTGCAAGTGCCGGAAACCACTTGATTCTTGCCTTTCCAGGTGTCTCGGTATCACGTTTAAAATAGTCGCAGCAGCCTCGGGCAAAGTTCCCGATTGCCTGCTGCGAGTCGCTGAGGACAGTGCGGCAGCCCGGGTCTTTGATGGCCAAAGCGATGGCCATTCTTCGGCCTCTTCGGGGGTACTGCTGGTCGTGCTGGCCGCCGCTCTGATTCTCCCCCCGTCATCGATGACAACCACGGCGAAACCTTTTCTGCTCGCATATACGGCAGCATCCACGTAAAGAGCGCCCGCGCCGCCGGGGTGCAGGTCCACCAGCGCCTTGTCCCTGGCCTTGCGTCTGCCTTCATTGAATTTGGGGTGCACGTTACGTGGTAGCGTGTCCACGCGAATTTTTCTCCTGATCTCGCCCGGGACGGGCGTCTTGACTCCTATTCGTGATATCGTATTCCCAGCTTCTCCAGGATTCTCCTACCGGGCTTGGTCATAGAGAGCCTCTCCAGCTGGGCAATACTCTGGGCCTCGGCGATTTCGTCGAGGGTGTTGTGGATTCCCAGAGTGTACAACCTCTCCGTGCTGGTGAACTCGGGAACTCCGAAAAATAAATGAAAAGGCAGCCAGGCACGAAAGATTTTTGGTACCTGGCTCCCTTTTAATTTATTTTTCTAATTGGCTGTCACCTGTGATAGCTCTCCTGGTGCAGGTTTGTTCCCGTTTTTTATTTAGGTTGTTTTTATTCTTTAGGAAACATTTTTTTCCCTTCGGTTGACTACTTCGAGCTTGTTGTTTTCGCCCCTTTTTCATTTGTGGAAGGCGGCCACGTATATCACGTGGCTGAGGACGAAAGAGTGCACGAGCCTCGTGAGGTTCTCCTCGCGAAGTCCCCTCTGTCCGTTCGATGTTCGACACTTGTCTTATTAGTCTGATGGCGCTGGCCGCCTTGCCGACGACCCGTGTCACTGTTTTCCCGTTGCCTCCGAGCTCGTTAATAAGCATTCCCAGAATACGGATGTCTGCGACTCTGGGTATGACGGTACCGTCTTTGGTGTAGACGGAGATTTCCTCGCGGTCGCTTCTCTTTTCGGTGCGGGGACCTTCCTTGGGGCTGTACAGCAGCAGCTCGGACTTACTCGGTGAGCAAATGAGGCCGGTGCCCTCGAGGCTTTCCTCGACCGTCCGTACTGCCCGTTGAAGCGCCTCTTCTACTCAAGCATTGCTGCCACCCTCGACCTACAGCGTGATGTCGTCGGCATATATGGTGTTCCCGACGTGCTCCACCACTGCGAGTCTACTGGTGACCTCAATCATGACTAGGTTGAAAAGGAGCGGCGAGATAACTGACCCTTGACGGTTGCCTCGGCTGCCGTTGTCTTTGGCTTCCGTTGCGAGATCCTCCGCAACGATTTCTGCTGTTCGGCCCGTGAGAAAGCTCCTTATGTACTCGTGGGTCCGCTTGCCCATGTTCAGCTTAGAGGCTTGGCTTAGGATCGCCAAGGGGTTGACATTTTCGAAGGCCCCCTGTAGGTCCAGGCCCGTGACGGCCATTGAGTCTCGGGTGTCCCTGTCGACAATGAGGTGTTTCAGTTGTATCATGGTGTCCTGCGTGCGTAAGTGCTGCCGGAATCCGATCATACTCTCTGGGACAGGTCGTTGTCTTCGAGATATTCTTGCCAGCGCGCTAGTAGGACGCGCTCCATTACCTTGCCCACACAGGATGTCAGCGATACTGGACGGAGGTTGTCCGTTTTCTAACAACCTCCGTCCACGCCTTTCACCTATTCACTCCGTCCACTCCGTCCTTTTCCACGCGTCACGGCATTCGGAAAGTGCAGACGGGATGAATACTGTACAATGGCTGATGCTTTTTAACCCGTTCATACATATTGAGAGTTGTAACGGCCGCGTCGCAGAGTACGCAAGCGTCGTCGCGTCGTATTGAAAGTAGTGAATCACGATGATGACACTAGATTGGTTGTGAACCGCGCAGGCTACCGCTTTCCCCTTCACCCCGCAATATCGAGGTAGCCGCTGTAGGAGTATGTCGTGAAGCAAGCTGGTAGCCTGTGTATGCAAGGTCGGTATTTCGTGGGCCAGTTGTTCCGGCAGAAATTATGCTAGTTGTTGAAGCGCCGCCTCTTAATATGCGAAAAATCACCCACATAGAAGCTTATCCCCAAGAATATACTGCAAAGCAGACCGCAAAGCAGCAAGTTTTGAGGTCGTCGAC
Source organism: Haemaphysalis longicornis (assembly GCA_013339765.2). Taxonomy (NCBI): domain Eukaryota; kingdom Metazoa; phylum Arthropoda; class Arachnida; order Ixodida; family Ixodidae; genus Haemaphysalis; species Haemaphysalis longicornis. The sequence continues at coordinate 35,515 of JABSTR010002416.1, read as the reverse complement.
GTTGTTTTGTGGCCTAATGTAGCCGCAGTTGTCTGTGTCGATGGAACTCAAATTATGACCGCAGATGAGGTGGCTGCCACCGATTCATCGCTGTAAAATTGCTTGTGGTTAGGGTAGCAATTCCAAATGTGCTTTAGAGTAAAGTAGGTTTGTGTGGAATCGGCAACCAAGATTTACTGCTGATGCCTGGTATTGTGGTGTCAATTTGCAATGGGCATACAGGGTTGGGAGATCAAGCGACACAGGGTACTTCTGCCATAAGGGTGTTAGATTAGATTGGCTAGGAAAAACATGTATTGTGCCTGCAGTAGAAGTCGAAGTTTAGACTTCAGACTTGGCCACTGTCGTCCTCGCTTTCGCCACCAGGTTTAGAGGCCCCCCGCCCATTACCGGGCTGCGAAAACTCCTGCCTGGCCAACGCCACGATGACCCGCTGGGGCTCGAACTGGAGGTCTTGGTTGTCAGATCGCTTCGCCTCTTCAAAGGCGGGTGGAAGTGTTGCTGATGTAGAATCTTCTGGGAAGTTGAGACAGTCCCAGACGATGTGCTCAAGAGATGCGGGGGCGTTGCCACACACCCTGCACGTACCGTCGGGGTGTGCCTCCGGGAAAATCTTGTGTATGAAAGCCGGGCTCATGAGCGTTCTTGTTTGGAGCTGCCTATATATTGCCGCGAACCATACATTGGGTTTGTTTATTTGTGTTTGCTTTTATACCGCCCGGCTGCGCCGGTCTGGTGTTATCTCTGCGCCAAGGGAAGCGCGTGTTCCATTCTTTCTTTCTGTGCCGCATCTGTTATCTGTCGTGATAGGGAGAGCATTCCGATCTAACTGAACAGCCCAGAATAATCTTCTTGGATCTACTATGTTCTCGATGTGAATCGACGTTTCGAGAACCACGCGCACCGAAAGATAAAAAGCCTGCAGTGCGGACGCCGGGGCATTCGATTCTGCGACGCTCGCTGACGCAAGTCATTTTGTTGGACCGCTGCTTCGCCGCCTCTGTATTCTTTTGAGTTGTTAGGGGAGCACAAGTTCGCTCCAATAAACTTGTTTCTCCTGCAAGACAACTGCGTCGTCCTTGGCTTCGTGACATCTGGTGGAGGTGCGGGGTACGCACCCTTCATGCCCACTGCAACCTCGGGAAGCCGCCAAGCCAGTCCAACAAGAGCCAGCCTCCGCCTGCAAGGTTTACCACCCGAGTTCGGTTTGATGCCAGAAGGGCCCAAGAGAAGGAACGCTGCAACCAACACCATGGTACAAGAAACAACGTCGCCAATCATGCTGCAGCAGCCCCGGGAACCGCCATCGTTCCTGGGAGCCCCCGCTGAAGATCCAGAGGAATGGTTGGAGAAGCTGGAGCGCGTGCGGATCTTCAACAGGTGGGACGATGAAGAAACCTTCCGGCATGTTTTCTTTTACTTGGAGGATGCAGCCCGAACTTGGTTGAAAACCACGAGAGCGCCTTGACCGACTGGACGCAATTCAAAGCGAGTTCCTTAAGACCTTCACGACCGTGGTGAGAAAAGAACGAGCTGCGATTTACTGGAAACTCGAACGCAACACCCGAACGAAGGAGTCGTAATCTTCGTCGAGGAAATGAAGCGACTTTTCCGCCGTGCGGACCCAGGAATGACGGAAGAACAGAAACTACGGTTTCTGATGCGAGGTGTGAAGCAAGAGCTCTTCGCGTGCCTTGTTCGCAACCCCCCCAAGACCGTGTCCGAATTCGCGTCTGAGGCCGCCGCGATGGAGAAGACGCTCGAAATCAGAACGAGGCAGTACGACCGCCCAATCAATGCGCTGGTTTCGGAGACGCTTGGTGCCAGCGCTATCAACTCCGACTCACTACGCGACACTATCCGCGAAATAGTGAGGGAGGAGCTGCGGAAACTGCTCCCGACGGCCGCCGCAAACCACAAGTCGCTTCTCTTACCGACGTCATTAGAGAAGAAGTGCAGCAAGCGCTGGGAACTTCAACGACGCCAGTAGCACCCTCGCGAGCCGCAAGCCATGACCTACGCGGCTGCTGTACATCGCCCTCGCCCACCTGCACCCTATCGTCACGAGGCTCCGTACCGTCGTCCCCCTCTCGCCTGCCCGACCACCTGCGGCGCAACCCCCTGCCCCAAGGAAGACCGACGTGTGGCGAACGTCCGACAATCGTCCGCTGTGCTACCACTGCGGAGAGGGCCGACCACGTCTACCGTCGCTGCCCCTACAGGAGGCTCGGTTTGCGAGGGTTCTCCGTCGACGCACCCCCGCCCCCGAACTGGCCAGCGCCCATCGGAGATCGAAGAGTACCTGTCCAACACCAGCCGTCGACCAGCCCGTTTCAAAAACCGTTCGCCGTCACCCTACCCATACCAGTCGCCGAACCGCCGTAGCAATGCTGAGTTCTCACGTGGAAGGTCCCCCAGCCCACGCGGGGGAAACTAAAAAGCCGCAACTTCTGGAGGTAAAGTTGCACGATCGCGGAAAAAATGAAAAACCCTCCAACGACGCAACGACTCGCGGAAAAACAGTGACTCACAACATGCCCTCATCCCGACGATCCGACCCAGACCTGACGAGACTTCCGTACACGACGACAGCTATACGCCGCGACGCGCACCCGACCGGACCGAGACGTCCGCTGAGAAAGACGATGACAACGACGACGCACAGTGCCCGACCGTCAACAACGCACAAGCCGAGATGCGACGCCCCGACGCACCCGGAACTCGAGGAAGGCGGCATCCGACGTCAAGGTGTCCATCGACGGCTTTGATGTAGTCGCCCTCGTAGACACGGGGAGCCGACTACTCCGTGTTGAGCGGACCATTTGCGTCTAAGCTGAAGAAGGTTATGACCAGATGGGACGGTCCGCACATACGCACAGCAGGAGGCCACCTCGTGACGCCAAGTGGAACGTGCACATCGCGCGTCACCATAGACGGCACGACGTACCCTGCGGTGTTCGTCGTTTTGCCCAACTGCTCCCGCGACGTAATTCTCGGAATGGACTTTTTGACGGACAACGGCGCAATAATCGATCTGCAGACGAAGTCGATAACGTTTTTCCTCCGACCACTCCATGACGCCGGAATCGAACCCCGAAATCCGTGCAGCTGTAAGGATAGCCGATGATCATGTCACCCTGCCACCCCCGCGCAAGTTTGATGATCACCGTACTACTGTGAAGGTGCTGCTCCTGACGTTGACGCTATCGTGGAGAGTGACCAAAGGTTGCTTCTTGACCGCGGTGTGTCTGTCGCAAGAGGCATTGCGCGCTTCAAGGAACACCAATCCCACATTTTGGTTACTAATTTCACCGAGGAGTACCAGCATTTAAACAAGGGCGCGGCAATTGCATTCCTCGAAGAAACGCAAGAAGCAAGTGACGTGATCGCGGTCGCCGACTTTGAACGCACCCCCGTAGAAACCTTCAAGCTCCCGCAGCCCTTCGACGTGAATCCGGCGCTACCGCAAGAACAACGGAACAAATTATTGGCTTTGCTGCGTCGCTATAGCGAATGTTTTTCGTCGAGCGCAAAACTACGTCAGACCCCTCTAGCGAAGCACCGAATAATAACCGAAGATGGAGCCCGACCTACCCGACAGTCACCGTACCGCGTCTCTTCACACGAACGGGAAGCCATCCGGACTCAAGTCGACGACATGCTCAGCGACGACATTATACAGCCATCGAAAAGCCCCTGGGCTGCGCCCGTCGTACTCGTAAAGAAAAAAGACGGCACATTAAGGTTTTGTGTTGACTACCGGCGACTGAACAAAATCACGAAAAAGGACGTGTACCCCCTCCCCCCGAATCGACGACCGCCCTCGACCACCTCTGCCACGCGAAGTACTTCTCATCGATGGACCTGAAGACCGGCTACTGGCAAATTGAAGTGGACGAGAGAGACCGAGAGAAGACTGCATTTATAACCCCAGACGGCCTATACGAGTTCAAGGTGATGCCGTTTGGGCTGTGCACAGCACCAGCGACGTTTCAAAGAGTCATGGACACTGTGCTAGCTGGCCTTAAGTGGCACACCTGCCTCGTATACCTCGACGACGTAGTGGTATTCGCCCGGACTTTCGACGAACACCTTGCAAGGTTGGAGTCTGTACTCGAGGCCATTCGTACGTCGGGGCTGACGCTGAAGCCTGAAAAGTGCCGTTTCGCATACGAGGAACTCAAGTTCTTGGGCCACGGTCGTTAACGCCGCGGGAGTCCTACCTGACCCGGCAAAAAACTTCAGCTATCGCGAACTTCCCTAGGCCGAAAGACAAGAAGGGCGTGCGAAGATTTCTCGGGCTGTGCGCATACTACCGGCGCTTCGTCGCAAACTTCGCACGCATTGCAGAGCCACTCACGCGCTTGACAAAGACAGCACCCATTTCAGCTGGGAAAACGACCAAGAAAAAGCATTCTGCGAGCTGCAAAAACGCCTGCAAAGCCCGCCCGTGCTCGCTCATTTCGACGAAAATGCCGAAACGGAAATGCACACGGACGCCAGTGATATAGGCTTGGGTGCCGTCCTTGTCCAAAAGCAAAGCGGCTGCTGAAAGGGTAATCGCCTATGCCAGCCGTGGTCTGTCGAAGGAGGAGAAAAACTATTCTGCCTCTGAGAAAGAGTGCCTGGCTATTATATGGGCGATTTCAAAATTTCGCCTCATACGTGTATGGAAGGCCATTCAAGGTTGTAACAGACCACCATGCGCTGTGTTGGCTCGCCAATTTGAAGGACCCCTCTGGCCGTCTTGGGCGGTGGAGCTTGCGCCTGCAGGAGTTCGACGTTACAGTCGTTTATAAATCCGGCAGGAAACACTCCGACGCCGACTGCCTGTCCCGCGCCCCCGTCGACCCACCACCACAAGACTCTGATGAAGACAGCGCGTTCTTCGGGATCGTGACGGAGAGCGACCTAGCCGCCCAGCAGCGTGCCGACCCCGACTTACGCGCCATAATCGAGTACCTCGAGGGATGCAACGTTGCCGTTCCTAGGACCTTCAAACGCACCTTACCAGCATTCAGCCTGAGAAACTCCGTCCTCGTGAAGAAGAATTTCAGCCCCGGAACAAGAGCGAATTACCTTCTCGTCATCCCCGCGGACCTTCGTGACGAAATTTTGGAAGCGTGCCACGACGACCCGTCTTCCGGACATCTCGGCACAGCCCGCACTATTGGAAAAATCAAGGCGAGGTACTACTGGCCCGGCCTTACCGCTGACGTCACCCACTACGTCCGGAGCTGCCGTGACTGCCAGCGACGAAAAACGCCGCCGTCAAGACCCGCCGGACTTCTACAACCGATCGCCGTCCCATCGAGACCATTTCAACAGATTGGAATGGACCTTTTAGGCCCGTTCCCTACGTCACGATCACAGAACAAGTGGATTGTCGTAGCGACAGACTACATGACGCGCTACGCAGAGACCGCCGCTCTTCCGAGAGGGACTGCACAAGAAGTGGCAAAGTTCTTATAAGCCAAGTTGTGCTGCGACATGGAGCCCCGGAAGTCCTAATCACAGACCGCGGAACGGCATTTACTGCGGAGCTGATGCAAGGAGTATTACGCTACAGCAACACGGATCACCGAAGAACGACGGCGTACCACCCCCAAACGAACGGACTAACAGAACGTCTGAACAAGACAATCGCAGATATGCTGTCAATGTACGTTGACGTTGAACATAAGACTTGGGACGAAGTGCTCCCGTATGTCACGTTTGCGTACAACACGGCTATCCAGGAGACGACGCAGCTGACGCCGTTCGAGCTTGTCTACGGTAGAAGGCCGACTACGATGCTCGACGCCATGCTTCCGCACGTAGAAGACGACGACCTCAACGCCGACGTCCACGGATATCTTCAACGTGCGGAGGAGGCCCGCCAGCTCGCTCGAGTTCGTATAACGGACCAGCAGCTGGTGGATGCGGGCCGCTACAACCTCCGACGCCGAGACGCCGAGTACCAACCAGGGATCGTGTGTGGGTTTGGACTCCCATCCGACGACGCGGACTCAGTGAGAAGCTCCTGCGACGGTATTTCGGACCCTACCAGATTCTACGACGTGTCGGCCAACTTACCTACGAGGTGATCCCCGATGGTGATTCCGGAACATCACGACGACGCACGTGGCCCGAAGTCGTCCACGTGGTTCGCTTAAAACCTTTCTACGGACGATAACGAATTTTATTTTTATTTTCGGACTGTCGCTTATGTTAGCATCGGGTCGATGCACTCTTAGAGGGGGGGTAATGCCGCGAACCATACATTGGGTTTGTTTATTTGTGTTTTGCTTTTACCGCCCGGCTGCGCCGGTCTGTGTTATCTCTGCGCCAAGGGAAGCGCGTGTTCCATTCTTTCTTTCTGTGCCGCATCTGTTATCTGTCGTGATAGGGAGAGCATTCCGATCTAACGTGAACAGCCCAGAATAATCTTCTTGGATCTACTATGTTCTCGATGTGAATCGACGTTTCGAGAACCACGCGCACCGAAAGATAAAAAGCCTGCAGTGCGGACGCCGGGGCATTCGATTCTGCGACGCTCGCTGACGCAAGTCATTTTGTTGACCGCTGCTTCGCCGCCTCTGTATTCTTTTGAGTTGTTAGGGGAGCACAAGTTCGCTCCAATAAACTTGTTTCTCCTGCAAGACAACTGCGTCGTCCTTGGCTTCGTGACAATATGACTGCCTGCTCCCTGCTCAGCCCTTTAAAGGTCGGCGGGAGCGCGCGTCTGGCGAGGCGATAGGCCTTGGTGATTTCTTTAAAGCTGGTGATTTGGTCTCTTGTGCTGAACCATAAGTGATCACCGCTCGACCCAGCGCGGTCCGTTAGTTCGCGCGCAGGGGGCGTGTGCGGTTTCGTCACGGTTTGCGTTGGTATCCGAGACTTCCCCTGCAAGTGCCGGAAACCACTTGATTCTTGCCTTTTCCAGGTGTCTCGGTATCACGTTTAAAATAGTCTCAGCAGCCTCGGGCAAAGTTCCCGATTGCCTGCTGCGAGTCGCTGAGGACAGTGCGGCACCCGGGTCTTTGATGGCCACTTCTTCGGCCTCTTCGGGGGTACTGCTGGTCGTGCTGGCCGTCGCTCTGATTCTCCCCCCGTCATCGATGACAACCACGGCGAAACCTCTTCTGCTCGCATATTCGGCAGCATCCACGTAAAGAGCGCCCGCGCCGCCGGCGTGCAGGTCCACCAGCGCCTTGTCCCTGGCCTTGCGTCTGCCTTCATTGAATTTGGGGTGCACGTTACGCGGTAGCGTGTCCACGCGAATTTTGCTCCTGATCTCGCCCGGGACGGGCGTCTTGACTCCTTGTTCGTGATATCCTATTCCCAGCTTCTCCAGGATTCTCCTACCGGGCTTGGTCATAGAGAGCCTCTCCAGCTGGGCAATACTCTGGGCCTCGGCGATTTCCTCAAGGGTGTTGTGGATTCCCAGAGTGTACAACCTCTCCGTGCTGGTGAACTCGGAAACTCCGAATAATAAATGAAAAGGCAGCCAGGCACGAAAGATTTTTGGTACCTGGCTCCCTTTTAATTTATTTTTCTACTTGGCTGTCACCTGTGATAGCTCTCCTGGTGCAGGTTTGTTCCCGTTTTTTATTTAGGTTGTTTTTATTCTTTCGGAAGCATTTTTTCCCTTCGGTTGACTACTTCGAGCTCGTTGTGTTCGCCCCCTTTTCATTTGTGGAAGGCGGCCACCTATATCACGTGGCTGAGGACGAAAGAGTGCACGAGCCTCGTGAGGTTCTCCTCGCGAAGTCCCCTCTGTCTGTTCGATGTTCGACACTCGTCTTATTAGTCTGATGGCGCTGACCGCCTTGCCGACGACCCGTGTCACTGTTTTCCCGTTGCCTCCGTGCTCGTTAATAAGCATTCCGAGAATTCGGATGTCTGTGACTCTTGGTATGACGGTACCGTCTTTGGTGTAGACGGAGATTTCCTCGCGGTCGCTTCTCTTTTCGGTGCGGGGACCTTCCTTGGGGCTGTACAGCAGCAGCTCGGACTTACTCGGTGAGCAAATGAGGCCGGTGCCCTCGAGGCTTTCCTCGACCGTCCGTACTGCCCGTTGAAGCGCCTCTTCTACTCAAGCATTGCTGCCGCCCTCGACCCACAGCGTGATGTCGTCGGCATATACGGTGTTCCCGACGTGCTCCACCTCGGCGAGTCTACTGGTGACCTCTATCATGACTAGGTTGAACAGGAGTGGCGAGATAACCGACCCTTGACGGTTGCCTCGGCTGCCGTTGTCTTTGGCTTTCGTTGCGAGATCCTCCGCAACGATTTCTGCTGTTCGGCCCGTGAGAAAGCTCCTTATGTACTCGTGGGTCCGCTTGCCCATGTTCAGCTTAGAGGATTGGCTTTGGATCGCCGAGTGGTTGACATAGTCGAAGGCCCCCTGTAGGTCCAGGCCCATGACGGCCATTGAGTCTCGGGTGTCCCTGTCGACAATGAGGTGTTTCAGTTGTATCATGGTGTCCTGCGTGCGTAAGTGCTGCCGGAATCCCATCATACTCTCTGGGACAGGTCGTTGTCTTCGGGATATTCTTGCCAGTGCGCTAGTAGGACGCGCTCCATTACCTTGCCCACACAGGATGTGAGCGATATTGGATGGAGGTTGTCTGTGTTCGGCGGCTTCCCAGGCTTTGGTATCAGGATCATCTTGGAATGTTTCCACTCCTTCAGCACGACTACCGACCTCCAACCCTCGTTGAAGTATTTCGTGAGGGCCATAATCGAACGGTCATCGAGGTGCTTGAGTGCTCTGTTTGGCACGCGGTCGGGACCGGTGCCGATCTGCTGCTAAGGTCTTGCAGAGCGGTCTGCACTTCCTCGACGTCGATGTCTCTGTCCAACCTGTCGTTTGGGCTTCCAAAGTAATTTCAGTGGGTGACTTTCTGCGTGGAGGGGATGTATTTCCCCCGAAGTTTCTTCTTTACCGCATCCTCGCCTCCTTCTTTGATTTCCGCGTGCAGGATCTTTGCAAGCCTAACCTTATGATGAGACTTTGTCTTCGTCTCATCCAGAAGGTGACGGAAGAGGTTCCAAGTCCTGTCATTGCGGAGTTGGCCGTGAGCAGCGTTGCAGAGGTCGTTCCATTTCTGGTTGTTTAGTGCGTGGCAGTGCCCCGGAATCTTGCGATTCAGACCGGCGATCTTCTTCCAAAGCCCTCTGTTGAGCCTTTGTTTGTTCCATCGCTATTGTAGAGATCGCTTCGCCTCGATTAGGTGGGCTAGCCTGCTGTCCATGCTGTCGACTTGAAAATCCGTAGCGATTTGTCTCGTGGCCGTCATGACATCGCTGACTACGTTTTTCATCCAGGCGTCTATGTCTTGGATGTGTTCGTCTTCGTCTGCGGCCTCGTTTCTTTGCCCTCTGAAGGCTTCCCAGTCGACCAATATGTGCTTTCATGCCTGAGGAGCGCTGGCTCCACTCATTCGCACTGTGGTTTTCACAATCATGTGATCACTTCGAAAGTCTAGTCCGGTGTTCTTCAACTCTAAATCCTCCGCCACTACGTTCTTAACAAAGGTGAGATCGGTTGTGATGTCGCTGGACACCGATTTGCCCGTTCTCGTCGGGTTGGCAGGATCCGTGACGAGGACGTACCCATTGTTGAGCGCATCCTGCGCCAGGTTTCTGCCTTTGGCGTTGCTGTTGACGTAACCCTTGCACGGTGTTGAAATCGCCGCAGGCCAGTAGCTTGGAGCAGCGTGCCTGTGTACTCGCCTTGTGTAGGAACGCCCTGAAGCGCTGCTTGCGCTTACTTGGGTTGCTGTAAACGTAGAGCATATAAATGCTTTCCTTTATTTGCTTGCCTACCACTACTTCCGGAAAGAAGTGATCAATTATAACGTTCGTGAGATTAAGTTCCAGCATTGTGTGCTCCTTCCTGGCCATGACGCATAGTCCCCGGCTGTTGTCGTCGGTGGACCACAGCGCTCTGTAGCCATGTAGGTGGCGACGCACTGCTAAAGTTTCTTGGAGTAGGATTATGTCTGGTTTCCGGTAGCTGTTATCGATGTGTCACAGTAGAACTGCCCACTTCCTGTCCAAGCCGCGGCAATTCCACTTCCAAACGACTATTGTTGTTTATGGGGCCACGATTGGTCTGTCCCGGTAGTGCCGCCCTGCGCCGCCGTGCGTGGGTACTGTTTTTGGGATAAGGCCTCATAGCTTAGAGTGTGTTGGATGGCTCCCTCGATCTTCATGAACCGTTCGTGGTCTCTCCTGCTTTTTTAGGCGCTCTCCAACTTGATGGAAGCGTATTAGAGTGTCGTGTACTTCTAAGGCAGAGCTAGAACTAAACAGATTTCCAGTTGCCCTAGTCGCCAGCCGCAGATGTGTGCAAAGCTGCTCCTCTTTGACCAGTACACAGGATGAAAGGGGCCAATACCCTGGTATGGGCCCAAGCATATAAGTTGTCTTCGGAAGGCTAAGAAAAAACCGCAGAGCGTGGGCCCGACTACTTTCTAACAGCCTTGTGTTGGTCTTGGAAAGGCGGCCGAGTGCCGGGCGGTTGTATCGTAGCAGTTTTTCGCAGAGTGCCGTGTAGAGACGTGGGACGGGACAAACAAAACAGCATGCGTAACGCCTGAGCAAACGAGACCAAACTATCATTCAGGAGACGAATGTAGGGGGATGACGTCATTGACCTGTCGAGTGTTACGCCAGGGAATTGGTGACTCCACAATGGGTATGGCCACTCCTGCCGCTCAAAGATAATAGGGGGAGACATCACGCCTGGTAAAGGCTATTTACGCACATTTCCTACCTGAGATTTTGAGGCCACGCCTTGAAAAAAAGTCGGCTATTTGATTGGTGGCTGTTTGAAGCCGAGCTCTTAGCCACGCCTGTTGCGGCCAGAGCTCTATTTGCAGATATCATCGGCATAGAGCGATATTTCAACAGTGTTTGGCACACACTTCTCGATTCCAGCGAGGCCTATATGAAATATGGTTGGACTTAAAATGCCACCCTGAGGCACACCTCGTGTGACATTTGGAGACGCTGTTTCGCCGTTCTTCGTGGCCATAAAGACAGATCTGTGGGAGAGACAATCGGATATCCATGTATATATGCCACCTCCGATGCCTGCCGATTCTATCGCAGATCATATCGCCTCGTGTGCCACGCAGTCAAATGCTGCTCTAATGTCAATGAACACTGCTAGATTGATACGACGCTAGGCGTTTGCACCTTTTATGTTACTGAGTCGTTGACAAGGGCAAGGACGTTGTCGATGCTGCTGCGAGGCTGTCTGAATCCAGCCATCTGTGGGGCATACATGTTCACGGTTGTTGAGTTCCAATCTAGGCGAAGAAGTATCATTTTCAGCATCAGCTTCCCCGCGCAGCTCAGGAGTGCGATGGGCCGATTAGACGCAATTTCCGTAGGCATTATGTGGGGTTTCAGTACATAAACAAGGTGACCGCGTTTCGGACCAGGGTCGAGGCGGCCTGTTTTCCAGATGTGGTTGTATGTGCCGTGGACGCTGTTAGCTTCGTCTCCAAGGTGCGACAAAGCTGCGTAGCTGATGCCTTCTGGAGCAGGTGCACAAGCCTTGTTTCTAGAAGACAAGGCAGCAAGGAATTCTGCCATTGTGAATGACTTGTCTACGACAGTCGCATTTTCGGAGTGCAAAGAGACCCAGCTATCAGGCTGGCAGGTAAGGCTGGAGCCGACAAGTGATGACTTTGTCACAGAAATCTTCAGCGACGTCTAGGTCACGGCATGTCTGCCGCAGAGCGAGAGTAGAAAGGGGGCAGCGAAGTATGCGGTGCCGGAATCTACGTACTAAGGTTCAAATCCTCGTGAGTGGTTCTCGCGGGCTTAATTTTGAGCAGAACGACTGCCATTCCCGCTGAGACAATTTCTTCATACGTCGCTGAACGTGCCTGCGTGCACGTCGCGCGACTCGTATATCTTCAGATGTTCGCGCTTTACGAGCTTGCCTTTTAGGCATGCTCGTAAAGCGCGCGTAGCGCTGCGACGCACCGCGGGGAGCCTTTGGTACTCCGCATCGGCCACAAATAACCTCCAGTGTAGCCGGAAAGCATTTGTATAGGAACATCTCGCCCGTGTCGTGGCGTCTATTAGGTCGCTGTAGGATTCAAAATTTCCATCAAGCTCCGCAGACAGAGGAGAGCTCAATGTTCAGTTTCTCGGTTCAGTGACCCCCCACATAGACCATCGAGCAAGATACATGTAGACAGGGGACCGCGTCCATGTGACGATGTCAACCCACCAATGGGCCATATATGACAGTACGAGGGAGACCATGGTGACATTGAGCACGGTCGGCACTGCGCCTCGGCTAAACGTGTGCTCACCAGTGTTGATGACAGCCAGACCACTACGGCGAGCCGCGTCGAATAGGCGCCAGCCTCTAACTGTGGTCTTAACGCGGTCTTGTGGTCTTTACCCACAAGACCGCATTAAAGTATTTAAGGCGCACCATCTTCAGGAGGGATGGTGAGCGTTAAAATAACCATTTAACACGTGCTGTGCCGGTGAGGATCGTATGATGTCCTGGAGACGATCTACGTTAAATGCAGCATCAGTTGGAATGTATGCAACAATAAGGGTAAATTACAGCGCAGCACTTTTAGTAGTCACTGTGACATACTATTTCGTTTCATCTGGAGGTGTGGTATGCTCCATGTCCGTCAGGCCGTTCCTGATAGCGAGCAGCACTCAAAAGAGCCGTACCTGTTGTAGACTGCAGAACAACGTAGCCAGAGAGACAGATGTTTGCGCGTAACCGCGACTCAGATATCGCGGTGATTTGAATGCGGTGCTGCCGTATGAAATAATGAAAGTCTTGAAGGTGGATCCGAAGACTGCAAGTGTGCCATTGAAATACAATGGTCTTGTTCCGTACTTCCAGAGTTTTTCGTGCCCAATCCACACCATTGAGTGAGGCGAGGCAATACAAGGTAAATAATAGCGCCAATACCCTTGGCCCCTGGAGGTGAGAGCGAGGCCCGGAAAGCTTGAATGGCCTCCACACCTGAAAGGATGACCGTACAAATGTTCCCAGGGTTTTGGTGAACACGGCGCCTTGGCCTGTTAATATTGGCTGTGTGGTTGTGCTTTCCACTTTCTGGCTGTGAGGATTACGTTGGACAAACCAGCAGGCGCGTCATCGTGCCCATCTGAGAGATTGTATCGTCCTTCAAAGGAGCTACCTCGTCTCCCCTCGCAATGCATTGCAACGCTTCCCGGTTCAGCGGCCGGTACCGCAATATTTTATGTGACACAAAAAATATGTTTAACAAATGCGCCAATCGACGAAGGAGATAGCGGGAGTGTTCCAAATAAGCTGTAGAGGTGGCAACTGTATTAGTCACGCTTCCATTTTCTTGCGCGTTAGAGCGAGTGCCTGTATCGGCAGCTAGCGGGTCGCGCACGTTGTAGTAGTTGTGATTGCTTGCTTTTACACGGGTTGAGTGATATCTGTTTATTATGGCGCATGCGAGGTCTGGTCACTCGGAGGTTATATTTTCTTCGTTTTTCTTGATTGAATTTCATTTGAGAGCAGCGCTCTTCCTGTTTCTCTGTCTGTCTTACGTCTTTTCAATGTTGCGCGTTTTGAAAGTTTTGCCAAGCTAAACTACGTTACCGCCTAAATGAGGCCCATGGCACGAGAGGCGGGGAATCCCCGCGGTGGGGAAGAGTTGGTGCGCTTGCTGCTTTGGTTAGGCGAATGCGCGCACGGTAATACAATGCTAGTCATCTGCAACAACCACTTTCGCGCACCGCAGGTGCCACGAACACCTTACCTACCTAGAAATTGTTTGGCATATTCGTTGGGAGTCTTTAACCAAATGCATCTGCAAGCGTCACATTAGCCCCTAAGAAAATAAAGGCAGTGATTGACTGCTTTGCTTGCAGTGATGCGGTGTTGAGAGCCCAGCTTGTCCAAAAATCAAAACATTCAAATCCCCTTGCACTCCGGGCGAATGGCGCCTAATTCCTTTCCCGTTATAATCCTCTAAGGGTTGCCTCATTCCATTCCCATGCTTTTCCTGTATTTTTCCTGTTCCAGATTGGCAACTCTGGAACGCTGCCTCCTACGACAGATACTTATTGCACATGGCCAATTATCTCTTTAACCTGCTCACTTCTGCACGAGCCATTCTTGTGCTACCCCGCATGACACAATCACTGGTCACTGAACACCGTTTTGGTGTCCTGTTGTTTTGCGACGCCTTGTGTCATAAACAAGCACCTGCAACAAGTACCGTTGCCTGGACTGATTAATCCAGTCGTAATTTTAACAGCGAAGTTGTTTAGCAAATCGTAATTTTTTGTCTCCGCAGTTAAAAATACCAACCAATTGCCGAGCACGTGAGTACGGGCCCCACAACGACCACCTAGTGTCCCGGGCGCGTGTTTGTCAAGCCAGGGAGATTGGCCATGATTACGGCGACTACCCGGCAGTTAAAAAAAAAAAAACAAGAATATGCCGAACGCTCGTGCGCCCGTGCATCGCGGCGGCCTCCCAGCGTCCCCTGTGCGCGTTTGCAAGCGAAGCATACCCACTTACAGGGATTGGCCAAGATTGGCCAAATAAAACCCCAGCGTTCGCCGTAATCCTGGCAACACTTGCTCCGAACGAAAAAGACACGTCATAGCGTACGCCCCTCCAAGGTTCTGTCCAATGATTGTAACAAAAAATGAAGCTCACATTTATAGCAACAATGATGAAGTAAAGGTCGTTGCGGCAGCAAAGAAGCAAATCGGCTGCGATCGTGAACTTAAACGATGGTCATGAAGGTTGCGCACAGGTTCGCTGACCTTGAAATCTGATAAGACGTGACTATACGTTTTTTCGTTATTTTGTGCGGGGCGCTGGCACTGTTAAAACTAATTTCTTGATCACCACTTATTTCTTGATCTTGAGTAGAGCGGCAATTTCTTCGAATCCCTTTAGTGGGACACGACCCTGCTATGTTCCCCGTCATCATTTAAAGCCAGGCTTCACGATGCACGGCTTTAAACCATGTGACCTGGGCCTGCCTTTGCTGATTTTGCATGCGCCACCAGAAGTGACCGTGCCTTCTCATTTCGCATGGCAATTCCTATCATTTGACAGCCACACAACGTGATCCTACCTATTTCGGTCTTGGATTTTTGTGAAGCACAACCGCTACGTTTTGGCGTCCTTCAGTCGCGTGCGAATTTGCGCTAATGCCGGCAGTGGGTCTTCGCCCAGCCGGGCCTTCCTTGCTCAAACCTGTTTTTACTATGCCAAGCTTACCACTTCCAAGTATTACTAAGCATTGGTTGTAGCTACCCCTTCATGCATGTACTGCCCTTGTCCATTGTGATCTTATAATTCGTTACGTGGACCTGCTGTAGGTAAAGGGTACGGCACAGTCCTCCCGATCGCTTACCTCCGTACAGAGCACGCGGTCCATTGTAGTCGGCTCCTGCAGCATGGCGTGTATATTTTGTTGCCTGCAGTTGGAATGGGCCCTGCCTGGCCCACTAAGGACGTTTACGGCATGGCCACACAAAGCCAAGGTACACCTCGCGAGACCAAGCATTATCTAGTATGGCTGTAGCTTCTTGAAAAGACCATGCTTGTCTTGCCAGACATCGCCACTCAAGCCCTGGACAACCTGCAGGTAAGACTAGGTGTTGCCCCACGTTACCCCACACGATGTCACCATACCTCTCTTTGCGTTTCCTTCGTCCAGTCGAGATTTCTCGTAGACAGATTGTGCAGGCTGGCGTGCCTTTCTGCAGGTGCCTCAAGTTACCTGGTCCTGCGTCACTCTACGTGACCATACTGGGCTTAACTATATAAGGTTGTGAACCACCTGAGCTGAGCTTGCGTTCTGTGGTTGTGCTTGTCCTTGGGTAAACTGCACCGCCGTTCGTCCTCACCACTTAATTTAGAACCTTGTGCAGACAAATATCACACACAGCCTTACTTCGGCTTACTTTTGTCTAGAGCACGAGGTTGGTCGTAGCCTATTCCTGCATACGGGTTTCTATTTCTGAAATCACGTTCATTAGAGCGTCGCATTGCTTTGAATGATCTAAACATACATGCCTTAGCCATGTTTCGCTCACAACTACTGGACTTCACGTGCGTTTGTCTGGTTCTGCATGCTTTGTTTTATTGGACTAACCGTGCATGTCTCCTATCTGGCCTGGTCATTCAAGGAACAATTATCCTTCAAATTGAGATTTTGTATACTTTTATTTGGGGTTGGTACAATGCGACTCTACCTCACCTGGCCAGTGTTGCGGAATGGGCGTCCCCATTCCATTCCAATTCCATTCCGGGGAATTACAAGTTGCCTAAATTCCATTCATTTCAATTCCTCGGAATGCCGGAACATCGCCCATTCCCACTCCGGGAATTGCCGGGGAGTTCAATTCCATTCCTCTAATTCCTCAACGTTTTATCGGGTGATTATCAAGTTACCAATGAACCCAACATTAGGCTGATGTTATTACACGTGTTAAGAACTGCTAAAATACGCAAAACACGTAACCAAGGTCGAGGGATAGTGGCTTTGTGGCATATCTCGTTCAGTAAAATCACTCTAGTAATTCCCACAGGGGCAGTTCTTCAGGTAGTTATTATAGTATTTGCATGGTCAGCACGTATTTATGAGTTGTGATGCTTTAATATTGTTTAAGTGTGAATGTGTTAATGCTTACGTGACGACATGTTCTATTTTTGTGCTGACAAAAGTATGGTTGAAGAAGACATTATATTCCTTAATTAAGCAGTTAACACGCGTATGGACTGGTCGTGAGCATGGTTAGAACTATAATTTTGTTAACGAGGAACACAACCTCCGGATCTGGTGGTATCAGTTCGAAGAATTACCGCTTGAGCACCTTGTCCTGCCTTTGCACCAAATACGGATCACGGGCCGCACAGGTCGTCAGCACTCACGCATGTCAAGCGCGCCTTGAAAGCACGGGTAGGTTCAGAACTTCCTGTGTTTGCGTGTGCGCAGGTATCCAATGTCGCCCATGCCAAAATCTTAGTTACGTGCGTCAGGTATCATCCACTGCGCACGAGCGAAAGTTCAGGCTGTGCTTAGAGTATGCGCG
Source organism: Haemaphysalis longicornis (assembly GCA_013339765.2). Lineage (NCBI taxonomy): Eukaryota > Metazoa > Arthropoda > Arachnida > Ixodida > Ixodidae > Haemaphysalis > Haemaphysalis longicornis. Next base: position 18,439 of record JABSTR010002416.1, on the reverse strand, counting down.
ACCTTTGTATGGGTGTCTCGATGAGAACCAATGCGCAGAGAGAATTATTTTATCTCTCGTTAGTGTATACTGGGATAGTGCATTGGTTCGTATACTAATCTGCGTCTTGTTTTTTTTTCGTTTAGAAATTAGGAAATTGTTCACATTTTAGCACCACGCAACCTTTGGCTCTAGCTAACTGAAGAAGGACTTCTAGAATGCGTTGCGGCCTTGGACTCAGCAAAACGGAGTGCAACGCCTGCGTAACTAATTGTATAACTGACGCCTGTATAACTAATTTGAGGAGTTGCATGCAGTGGAGTAGCAATGAAGGTTCCCCCAAGTGTCCTCTGGTCTGGGCGATCAACCGAAAAAGAAAAGATGTAAAGAAAAATGATAACGATAATAATAGAAGGACACGTTCGGGCAGCCGGTCAGTCTAGTGTTGTGGAAATCCTTACGCCAGAAAAAAGTGCGTAGGTGTCCTCTTTGATATATTGTAGGGTTTAACGCGCCGGCGCAACGCAGGCAATGAAGCGCGCCGTAGTGGAGGGCTCCGGAGTAATTTTGACCACCTTAGACCGAAATCTCGTACACACGGGCGTTTTTGCTTTTCGCCTCCATCAGGAAAGCGGCCGCTGCGGCCGGGAATTTAACCGTGACCTCGTGCTCAGCAGCGCAATTAGGTCTCCTCGTGAATTTTATATGCTGCAATAAGGTCTCAAGCTGCCGTGAAAGGTCGAAAAAAAGTTTATTTTGGTTTCATTCATCAAAATTACGTAACAAAATGGTTTGAGCCAAATGGGCGCTTCGACTGAAAACACGAAGTGTAAATGACGGCTGCTTCAACGATCAGTTCCAAAAACAAAAAAAAAGTATACTAATACAGTTGCCTTCTGCCCGTGTGTTGCGCTTGACAAACGAGCTGCTTAAAAGAGGTGTTTGAGAGCCGGTTTCGCTTCGCTGTCTGTCACTAAAAGAGATGCCGTGGGAAACACGCGTTCCACGTCAGCTGACGTCACATTTACAACGGAAACTGCCCTTGCGAGTCCGGGAAGCAAGGGAAAGTGGCTAGCGTTCGCTTTCCGTTAGGTCGGAACCGTTTAGGAACAAAGCTTACAGCGTGCAGATTGCAGGCGCAGGCGTGACCGCAGTTCCTATCACATGGGCTCTCTCCTGTTCGGGTGGTTTCTCGAACCAATATTTTAGGCCTTCGTAGACGCTGCTTCGGGCAAAGGCGTCCGATTGTGTAGACAGAAGGGCCAGTATTGCAAAACGTCCTGGGGGAGGAGGGGGGAGCGCGAAGGGAGATGGGGCGTAAGCTGATATGCGAAATTTCGCAGTGAACACAAGCACCGCGCCAGCGTCCCGATGACGGCGAGGTGGGATGCGATCACCAGCGGTTCCGGACGCAAAAAAAAAAGTGAAGCGTGGGGAGGCAGCTCGCAGCCGGGGCGAAGGCACCATCAAGGTAAAAAATCAGAAGGCGAAGTTGGTGGGAGAGATAGGGGGGGGGATGCCACCGCGGTAGTTCCCCATGACGGATACCAACGGCTTAGAGCCGCGTTTATTAGGCGGAGAATCGCGACGAACTTCGTAGCAGCGCTGTATTTAAAGACATAATTGTAGTAGAATCGCTGCTTATAAATATACCGTGCTTGTAATCAGCCAATAGATTTTAACAGTACTGAGTTATTATTAAATTCAAGGCTCCAGCTTACTAATGTTTGCACTTGGGCTGGTGGGATCTTTTGCGTATTTTTGCATATTTTGACAAAAAAAAAACAGCGCGTAGAAGGAAAAGTGCGCTTTATTTTGGGAAAAGTACATGTAATTCCATCCCCATTCCATTCCGGGCAAAAGGTGCTTAATTCCATTCCCATTCCATTCCTTCTAGTATTGTCGCCATTCCGTTCCCATTCCATTCTGGGGTCGCGAAAATGTGGAATGATTCCGGATTCATTCCGAATCCGGACTGGTAACTCCGCAACACTGCACCTGTCATTACCTTATTCTCCATCATAACTTATTTTGTGGCGAGAACCTCCAGCCGATTATCAATTTCTGATATTGCGTGAGCTGAAACTGGCCCGGCCTATTCTTCTTTGAGCAACCTTACTTTCACATGCAATACTTAAAACACTTCACGCAGGCCTGCGTTGTCTGGTTCTGCTTGGTTGTCTTGCCAGAATCGTCATTGTGCTATCCACCCTCAGCTTGAAGATCTGTGCCTCCTCCCGGTAGAGATCAAGCACAGTCCGACCTGGGCACACCTCCCTCCATACCTGGAGCTCTGTAGTCGCCCGGGACGGCAGTCTGGTGTCAATTTTAAGGTATGGCAGGCACCACCCTATACTTTACGGTTCTCTAACTAAACCACGTACATTGTCATGGCAGACTTAAGACCTGATCTTGTGTTTTCTGGTGCTGTGTACTTCTTCTAGTCCGGTATATCCGTTTACTATCGGGCTAAAGTTGAGATAACAATGCGAAAAGTCGACGATGACCAAACAAAATACATACGTGCAAGTCAAACGCTGAGTCTCAACTGTTTAGGGAGCACTAAGCACGCTACTTATGCTGTAGAAAGGCAAAAGTTCATTGCAGTGCTACCGTTCTCTTTGTGTCAGCCATTTCCAAGACGCAACACGCCAGCCCTTGACCGCCCATAGCATATCTGGATGATGCTACAAGAGTATCCAGGGCCTTCAATTCAAGAAATAACCCACGTATTATGCGCTTTATATAAAAATGCAAAGTGCCACGTAATAGTGAGGTTTACAGTCTAGGAAAAAAATTCACGATACCGTTTTGTCTGGCACCCGCTTAGCGCTAGAATCTTATCAGCGTAGAATTGCAGGGTTCACGTTTCAGGCCTTCTATCAGGGAGAAAGTTGGTCGGATAAATGTTTAGGGGCGAAGCACCTTAGGGGCTCGGGCTGTCCGCGTCTCACGTCGTCGTCGCCTTCTCATGTCATCGTATTTTCTTGGGGTCCCGGTACTAAAATTCCGGGACACTGGTTTTCCAACCCATCGCGCTGGAACGTTTCGTCGCCATGGGGCAAAGAACGCCTACTAAAAGAACGCACCGCGACAACCGTTTTTCGTTTGTGCTTGCTGGCTTGCTTCTATTTCGCTCCGTACTCGCTATAACTTTAAAATTTGTAGTTTACCGTTTCGAATTTCACTTCTCCTCCGTAATCGAATTGGAATGCCGCATATATCAACACGTGCGGTGTGGCAAGAAAGAGACTTACAATCTTTAAATGTACGTTTACCCCGCATACTTTGCCCCTCCCCAGGTTTCACGTTAGTGGCAATGGCACGGCTTTTTTGTCAATTCAAAGCATACTGCCATAAACAGCCATGTAGACACAACATCGTGCTGGTCCAATAAGGTCTACCCACGCTTCGGAGGGACGTTGTGCAGGGCCTGTTACATTTGTTGCATCGAAAAAAGCATCTCGAGGAAGACTACTAAGCGGACGCCATTGTGGTAGCCAATAGTTCGAATTCAGTCTAATGTAAAATACAGCAATTATTCCTCTTTTCATGGTGTTGCACTCAATTATCGGACAGGGCCTATACCCGGAACCCAGGCAGGTGCTGGGATGTTCACCTTGCAACGTTCCCTCTGCTTGCTGCCTTCTTCTTTTTGTGCAGGGGTCCCTCAAACGCGTTTGGTGCAGAGAAAATGGTGGTCACTCCTTGCATCATTAAGAATTCTTCCAACTTCTCCTGTTCACTGAGTTGAAATATCAGCACATTTTCAGCCTTCAAGCCTATCCTATTCCGCAAACCCCTGCCTGAAGACTTAGCTTTCGGTCCTTTCGGTATTGAATATTTGCACTATTCAGAATCCCCCTGCGTCTGTCGGCACGGACACATTGATTCATAGAATGGCTTAGGACCTTGAAGCTTACCACTAAACCCGCGCCCTTATGCAAAGAATGCTTGTAGAACAGTTTGCTTAGGTTTGAGACTACCCACACGTCGGGTAAACTGAAATATAGGTTAGAAGTTCAGAGTTTGTAGAAGAACCAACACAAGTAAAAAAAAATAACTGCCTAAATTAAGCCGCCTAGTTTCTTTCAACAGAGCCTCAGCTTGCTTTTGGCTTTTTAATGAACAGATCAAAGGACAAACCGCTGGACTTTCGTGCTACGATTATCGTCCTTCATTTTATGTACGGGCCTCTTTAGCATAAAAGAAGCAGTACTTGGTTTTCTATCGGCGTTACTTTCTGTTGAGATCGTTAGTTTCATAATTCGAAAGATGATAGTATTTTTTGGGCTACTTAGGCACCGGAAGTTTGGTCTGTCTGTCTGTCTGTCTGTCTGTCTGTCTGTCTGTCGGTAATTCCATTCAGCCACCCGGCCAACGTGAAACAGAAGCTGCTCGATAAGCGTCAATTGTTCACACTTGTCAACATGTTTGAGCAAAAACAAGACATTAGGCAAAAATACGGCATAAAATCAGTTCAAAAGTGAAATTTGCAGTGTTCCTTTAATTAAAAATTCATGGATGCTTCGTTTTTGGACAGCAAACGAAATACAACATCAACTTGTGCTGTGCTGCTCACAGTTTGCTTTATATCTTTTTTGCATTGAATTGTTGTATGCGTGCCGATACTCCCCTACGTTAATTTCTACGTTTTGAATGGGTCCACAACTAGCCAAAGGCTAGGGACCCAGGCGTTGTCGTTTGTATTTTGTACCTGTGGAAGCTTCACAATAAACGAATTTCAATTTCAATTTCAAAACTGCAAAAACATCAAAACATCGTTTGAACTGGGCATCTGCAATCTCATCGAGCCACCCCCCATGCTGATCGCCGCTACACCTGACGTATGCCTGACCTACGGGATCACGTCATCAACCAAAGAGCCTATATATGAACCGAATTTGACTTGGACTTGAGCGGGCAAGACGGCATCGCGTCTGCGACCATGTGGACCAAGCCTGCCGTATTTCTTGTGCAGGTTAGTTTCTTGCCTGGCGCTAAATGCATCCGTAGCGATAATGTCAACCTTTCGCTGCTGCCTTGCCCCCGGAGCTTAAAGTGTGCTTGCGACGCGGTTTTGTCTGTTTTTGTTTCAGGTCTGTTCTGTTTTCTTCCATGTCGCCACACAGATTCACTGGATCTGTGTGGCGACATGGAAGAAAATACAGGGCCCCATACAACTGTTTCCACAGATGTGCAGGCCGATGGAGCAGTATGAGTAGCCGACCTGGTGACCATGATCTTATCCTTACGGTTTTGTCTCGCCAACAAGAAATGCTGAAATGCAAGAAGGCTAGAATTGTATCCTTTTTTGAGCACCTTAACTCGTCTCATGATAAGGTTTGCGCCATCGAAAATCAAATGAACGCAATAAAAAAAGGCATGTTATTTTAAGCGGACAAGGTAGAAGACCTAGAAAATCGTAGCCGCTGCAACATTATTATGCATGACGTTAATGAACCTTCAGACGCAACACTGATTACGCTAAACAAAAGTATATCCGGACATTTTTTTAACAGAAAACTAGGTATGGGAGTAACTGGAATAGCATGGTGCCACAGGTTACGCAGTAAACGCCCTAAAGAAATCAGGCCTGCAATTATTAAATCGACTGACTTCCGAGGGAAGCTACAGATACTGAAAAACTGACCAAACTTAGAGGGTCTAACACGGCTAGGTCAGCTGGTATACCACCAGGTAAGCGATAATTGCGTCAATGGCGCCGATTTCCCCCCTGGTGCTTGGTAGGCCATACTGTCAAAACCAAAAACAACAAAATATCACTGATGCAGCTATGACAACACTTTCGTTGATGCGCGAGAAGGAAACGCTGTGCCACTTCTGGTCTGGTATGGGCTGAACGAGCGCGACTGTCTTTGTGTGCCGCAAGCGTGAACAAACACCGCTTGCATTTTTCTTTTCAGATTGTGTTGTTGCTGCACAGCTTGCTTTCGACAGCTTTCAGTTGCCAATTTCTTTGGACTCTGAGCACTCGCGCAGAACATTTTTTAAAGAAATCTTTCTTAGTTTATTACGCGCGAGCCAGCACGCCCAGAAGCATGAAAATTTTGTTTGAGGAAGAAAAAGTAGTAGGCGGGAAATGTGGTTTATTCACTTATTTTATTAGCAACGTATCGCAAGCGAAGCTCAATATATTTCACAATAGCACACAGCTGTATATCTCGTATAGTAAGTACAAATGTCCGCATTCTGTGTCGGTTACACAAACATAAGAGACATATTCAAAAAAGTCATCGTATACAGAAAATTGCGGCAGAGGTTACCACGTTCATTTGCTGTACACAATGCAATTCTACAGAAACGATGTTTCATAAAAAACCCTTTCATGAATAATAAAATGACTATGAAATGAGATGACCGGCATGTTTCGCCACTCTTAACAACCACTCCATATTCTTATTCTCGTAAACGTGCTAGCCCAAAAAAACATTTTATAGCCGCCGAGTTTTCTGCCTAATTCAGCCGTACGTCACACCTAGAAATACTGCCATGGATATCAATAAACTACACGTAAAAGCGAAACAAATATTGAGAGGGCAAACAAGGTACAAAAAATGCGTCCTAGCACAGGTTGAAAAGCGGAGTGCAGCTCGGCCGTCGCGCAGGTAACTCCAACTTCTCGTAACACAGAATGCAAGCGGTCAGCTGCCACGTAAACAATTTGGGGGCTTCTTTCGTAGTTATAATCATTCAAAGGTGGTAATGCCACTATAAGAAACTGATCGTCGGAACGCTCTAAACCCAAACCAGTTCGTTTAAGAAGAATTTAAGCCAATTCGGCTAACATAATTTCCAAGCTTTTCTTGGTGGAAAGAAGATGAAGAGCAACCGCTCACCAAACCAATACCGAAGCGAAATTTCCATCTGCGTGTCTGCTGGCATCAAGCGGCACATGAGAAACTGTCAAGTAGCTTCACATGCTTACAACAATACTGACAAATTTGTTGCACCAAACAAAGATAACTTCACTGTAAAGCAACAGCAGAAGGTTTTTCTGGTTCGCCTTGCAGATTTTTTGACAAGAATAGCGCTTGATTCTTTATAACTTTGACTGAAAAAAAAGTGTGCTGACTTGCCGTCTGCTGGGCAGCGAAAGAATTTCGCTCTGCTATTCCTTTCCGAGCTGTCGCAGCGCACAGCAGAGAAGCATGAGTTGTGTCATTTTCTCAGTTTTTCAGACATTTTGAACCCGTTCGCACTCACCGACACCAAAAGTTTCACCTTCAATGCATACTACCAAACTTCTGCACGTGCACACAGTGAAAGCGGCAGGAGGAGACGGACAGGGAGGGAGCAGAAGAGATAAGAGCGATAAGAGTGGTTCATTCGTTGCGCCGCCCGTCGGCGCAACGAATGAAGCGACTAAACAATAAATAGGGTGTCTAGAAAAAAGGAATAGCCATGAAAACATTTTATTTGTACACATAATAGCATCACTTCACTTTGTTGCTGCGTATGTTGGAAAAATAGACACATGTGCAAAGGTTGCTGAATTTTCACTTGGCTACCAGTGTCATGGCGGCAGTTTATTTATTCCCAATACCAAAACTTGCCGAAGTTCCCGGCCCCTGGTTCCAGTTTATGTGTTACTGAAGACTACTCTTTGAAGGTCCGGCAAACAAGAAATGAGTTATGGCACAACATAGCCAGCCACAGGGAACAAAACAGCGTCAAACTAGTGTTTCGTAAGATTTATGGAAGGGAGGGAAAGCTTTATGGTTGGAATGATCAAACGAACGATAGAGTTCTTGTTGCGAAGCATGCGCAGACATTACCTCAAGGGTGCAGTGATTCCCTGAAGATGATATATGTTAATTGCCGGAGTGTCATAAAAAAAGCCTGAATATTGAACACTTCATAGCAATTCATGACCCCTACCTTGTAGAACTCAGAGAAACGTGGATCCATGATAGTGTTCTGGATAATAAATTTGCGCCGCCAGCGTACTGTGCGTACAGACGAGACCGTGATTCGAGGAGTGGGGGCATCGTCCCGCTCTTCAAGAGACACTTGAAGGTAATGGAAATGCTGGATGCTGCAGGTGTTGAGGCGTTATTCTGTAAGTTGTTTTGAGATAGCGTCTGCCTAGTAATTGTAGTTGTTTTCAGGCCACTGGTGCTGATCTTACGGTGTTAGAAAGCCTGAAGCACCACCTTACTTTAATAACATCCCGAACTACAAAGCTTAATTTATTTGGTGATTTCAAATTATCCACAATAAACTGGTCTTCTTTCACCGCCGGTAGGAATGGCGCTAATAATGAACACCTCAATGATATTGCATTTAGTTTTGATTTAACCCAACTTATAAATGCTATACCCGGGTACAGGGCTATAGCAAGTCGATTCTTGACCTTGTGTTTGTTCAGAGCAATATACCAGGGGAAAATTATTGGGAAGTAGTCGATGGAATTTCAGACCATTATGCTGCTCTAGTAAATTTCAGCTTGAGTAAGGCCAACAACGCTGTTATATCCACTTGTTTACTTGCTTTCTCGTCAGAAAGTTGCCGTTAGAAAGTACCCGTGCAAACTAGAAAGTATCCTAGGTAGAAAGTACCCGTTTTCTTCAATGTCCGCTTAGAGGCTGTTGTACACCACGTGCTAAACACCACGACAGTCAGTGCACACCAGTTCACCGACACATGAAGTAAGCGAGACGTGGCGGAGGTTCTTGCTAGTGAAAGGTTTGCTGGGTATGGCGATGAGGGCGTTTTTAGAGTACTTCCATCGGGGAGGGAGTGTACCTGTTTTCCAACTGGAGTTGAAGATTTGCAGATATTTTTGAGGGGCAACGTATTCAGGAATGCGGAAAAGGTTTTTTGGTACCCGGTCCTTTCTTGGTCTGTGCGGCGGGTTAGTCAGCGGCTTCTTGTATTTCCCACATGGTACCAGGGGCGCACATGCCTGGATAGCGTTTGCCTGTGTATAATGAAAGTGGCCGATGAGTAGCGGATGTGGGTGCTTCAAGCGGTTGCTGAAACTCTTGCAATAAATCTGGTTCTGTACCCTAGTAATTACGTATAAAATCATTCAGATGGTGTTGCATGGTGGATATTGATTCTTAGCTCCCTATAGGAATCTAAGCACCGAATTCGTCAGATACCGGTCATTCTTTGTAGTTTGTTTCAGAACTGAGCCCAGATTTTCTCGGCGAAGAGCTTAGCGTAGTCATCTCCCTCTTCCTTGATTTTAGCAATGCAGATGCAGACGGGAAGTTTTTGCTTGTTTTGTTCCTATATCAACCTTCGAAACAGGCCTTTCCGTGCATACCGAATATGGGCGAGGTGTGCGTCGGTGGCCGTGGTATTCTCGGGTTAGTGCAATTTACTTGGTATGTTTTCTAGCCGCACCAACAACCGTTGGACAAGGTTACGTAGTTCAGTGATGGAGTCCGAGGGAATGTAGCTGAGATAGTCATCTTAGTTAGATGGCCTGGCTGCGCTGATGCGTTGATTATTATGTCTTCGGCGAGTAATTTGCAGTTGTATAATATGGTGGCCACTGCCAAGTGTCTAGTCTAGTTGCGTCGAGAAGGCTCTTTTGATATGTTATATGTGGAGGTGAGGCGAGGCGTAGTATCTCGGCAGATGCTGCTGCCATTTCTTGTCGGGAGATCTGTAATGTTACATCAACGCAGTTGAGTTTTAAGAGTCGAATTGTTTAGGGTTTTGACTGTCTTGGTTTCTTTTCTGTATACCGAGGCCGTGTATTGGGAATTGAAGTATCCGAGGATGATTTGCTTGTGCGCGCTCGTGCGCTGATGGTAGAAAAAAGCAGAGGAATCGACATCGTCCCAGGAAGATGAAGATATGGTTTGAAAGCTTTGTTGCACATAATGCTGTCTAGGCTTCTTGTGTTATTAAATTCGAGGCGGTTACAACATTCTTCTACAAGGGCGAGTAGGATTTGGAAGGCAGCAAAGGCTTCATTTAGGACAAACGAATTTTTTTTCTTGCTGGTAATTTCATTCGGAAAAAAACTTTATTATTCGTCTAAGCGATAGGAGACTAGGACTTAGGCACAGGCGGCCGCCTAACACAGGTCCTCAACCCTTTACAGACTGTGTCAGCAGCGTTGCAACGCCCGAAAAAAATTGCAGAATTTATATAACACTACAAATGTCTGTGTATATAATCAAACAGAGAAATCATTAACGCGGAGGATAAATAAGCAAGAATAATCAAGAAGTCCGAAAGAGAGCATGAGAAATGAGCAACAAAAATGCAAAGGATTACAACACAAAAGTTCAGAAATAACTCTGAATCATAAATAAAAAGATGAGTAAAAATGGATGTCTGCCTACATATACATATATATAGAAACAGACCCACTCATACACAGATAGACAGAAGACGCGTTCAAGTACTAACTGCAAGACAAAACACGGAGGTATGAAAAATTGTATGCATCTCCAAAATCAACAATCGGGAATCATAACTAGGGGCGGAATATCTCCTACTTGCGCGGTAATAAAAAAGCAGAGGAAAACTCTTCATCAGTGTGAGGCAAAAATAAGAAAACAAATACAGAAAAACTATAAGCCATTCGAAAAACCTTGCATTGTCAGTGCGCAAGTTTGTGTAACGTCCTTTTTGAATATTTTTTTGAGAAACGTTGAAACTTACTTCTCAGTTTTGTTTAATATTTCTTTCGACAAGAAAATGAAGTTTTTTGTTATTTGTTCTTGTTTTTGGTGGGTGCCGGTTCTTATGTGTTAAAGGATAGTAAGATATATCGGTGGTTATTGTATTTTATATTTTTTCTTCATGTATGGTGCACTACATACGTTTGTTCCCTGACCAACTCCGCTCTCTTTTCGTCCCTTAACGTTACACTTATCATCTTCTGTTGGATGGCTCGTTGAGTCGTTCTCAATTTAAGTTGAACCGTTTTGTGACCCTCCAAGTTTCTTCCCCGTAGGTGGGTGCCAGTGAGGTGCAGGTGAGTACTGGTAATATGGGAGTAGGCGGGGCATGTAATGCGAAGGCCAGATAACCGGTGGCCATTAAGGGTAACAGTGGATTCCTAGAGAAGGCTAGCATGGCAGGGGCGGCAGAAAGCTAGTTTGGAAGATGAGATGAAGTTTGCGGGGATAAATTGGTCCCAGTTAGTACAGGACCGGGACAATTGGAGAGCTGTGGGAGAGGCCCTGCAGTGGGCGTAGACAGGATGATGATGTTGATGTGGAAGCACAAAAGCTTGAAACAATATATCCTATCAGCTTGAAGCATACGTGAGCTCTCAACATACAGAGCCGTTCGAAGATCTGCATGGTGACCGTAGTAACTGCAACAGAGGAGAAGCATTCTTTTTTGTAGAAGAGTTAGTTTGGCGCAGTGTGCTTTTCGTTCTGCTCCACACCAGTGCGCCATAGCCCAGTTTTGAATAGAAAAGTGTATTATATAACTGTTGCTTCACCCAAAACGGTATCAAGTGTGCAATTATAAATATTACACCGGCACATTAAGACAATTCCCTTTATTGCCGAATGGAGTGTTCAGTCCACGTGACATTTTTTCTAAGAAGACGCCCATAAATTTGTTCCTTCAATTACTCTGTTGCTGCACAATTAAAATCAATGAGAAGTATCTTTTGTACTTGTCACATGGCCTAAATATTGTGTAGATGGTCTTTTTTAAGTTAAGTATCTCGGTGTTCGGCGATAACCTTATGGACAAACACTGTAAGTATTAACTAACCTCCGATTCCAGTTAAGGTATATAAAAAAGAAAACGTTGTATCATCAGCGCGCCTAACAAGTTCAGACATCTCGGTATACCTATATTATCATTGACATTAATTAGGAGCAACAAGGGCCTAATTTCGATTCTTGTACACCTCGTTGAATACTCAGTATAAGGACGAAACTGTCCCTGTCTGCACATAGTGTTTTCTATTAAATAAGTAACTTCGCAGAAGACTATTTGCGATATATAGCTTAATTTTTTAGCTTCCCTTTATTAGCGAAATTTTGTGAAGTAGAAAAATAACTCAATCTTATATTTTTGCTATTCTGTGTTCTTGAGTATTTTCTGTTTTATGTTTACAAACATCTGTTTACGTAGATTTGTTTTTCGAAACCTATGCTGGCTTTGCGCTATAACGTCATGCGTGTTTAAAAATATCACCAGTCTATCAAAAATTATTCCCTCAAACAGGTTAATGTTAATGTGTTCATTTTGTGTGTGTTTTGTGCGGGGACTGAGAGTGGTTATTTGTGCGGAAACTGAGAGTGGTGGATTCGGTTGAGTCATTTTGAACTCTTAGCGGGGGTAGTCATGGGGTTCTTGTGTGAAGTAGGAGGGGATGTCGGAGGAGCTAGTTGAGGGAGGTTCAGTGCGGGTAGGAGGGTTAGAGGGGTGGCTTGTCAGTTCTTCTACCTTTTTATGGAGATCGTCTGTTTGGATTGTCAGCCGTTTTATATGTGTCTCGAGAGCGCGGTCTTGGGTTTGCTGCCTGCTAAGTTCAGATTGCAGGCTTTCGTTTTCATCGCGACGTTGAGCAAGTTCGGAGGCATTGAAAGTGTGTGTTTGTGCAGTGTCTACTTGTATGGGTAAGGTTACAACATCGGTGGATGGACAAGCACCGACAGTTGACCCGTTCACCTCATGCGCCATGTTTTGCATTTGAAATCGGAATTTAAAATAATGACCGAACCAAATGTATTGTTTCCAAGCCGCGTCCAAACATTCCATGTCTTTCTCTGTCAGTTTCATTGACAGCTGGTTCACACATGCCTTGTCGAGGTGTGTAGTTAACCAAGACTCAACGCATTTCCTTTCGGTTTCGTTTTCAGTCTGGGATATTATAATACAATGCTCAAAATTTGGTTCGTACCCCTCTGAGCAGTGAGCGGCTAAGTTCCCACGGTTTGTTTTTTTTACGACACGCTTGTGCTCGTTAAGGCGCGTGTTTACGCACTTTCCAGTTTGTCCTACGTAATACTTCTCAGAACCTATGGGAAACATGTATACCGCTCCCACAGTGCAGTGTACAGATATATCCTTGTGTTTCGTTCTGCAGGCATGAGCAGTTCCCGGTCCAGAAAGAGTTTCTTTACTCCAAGCCTGAATAAACCTTGTAACTTGACGTGGTTCTGTATTCTTCGCCCAGCGCTGTACATCACTACGCATTGGAGGTATCCGAAAACTGCCGCATTTCGCAAGCCAGTCTACCATGTATTGTTGTTCCGGCGGGAAATCAGGTGCATTTTGGGCCATGGGTGACAAAAGCTGTAGTTCCGTGAACGTGAACACCTTGTTGAAATATGAGCTGCTGTGGGGCGTGCTGAAGAGCCCAGTATCCTGCAAAAAGCATTTTAAATTTTAAATAACCGCACTACTTACCGCTTCAATTCGCGAAGTATTCATAGGCAAGCATCGCCAACATTCCCTCATGTTTCGTCTTCTTGCTAAAAGCTCACCTAACCGAATGAATTTTTTCGTTTCCTGCAACATCTGTTTCCTTAAAGCAAAAAGAGGACAGGGCACATTCGATAGAAATAAATTAAACGTTGTATTGCAAACGTACTCTTGCTTGCACAGAAGAAACTCCTTGGAAGGAACACTAAAGTGAGTGATGAACATTGCATGCTCTAGAATAAGTATAAAATTTAAGGCACTGCTGCGGGTTCTTACTTACAATTCTCACGAAAGGGTGTTCAAATAATTAAGTGCTCGTTCGCGCTGTGAACAAGGATGACCAACAAGATGTGCGCGGTTCAAAGAGCGCCAGAAACAAAACAAGTTTGTTTGTTATTTGTCATTTAGCGCAATTCCAGCTAATTAGTGAATGAAACTTGGAAGGTCTAGAGTTTTGTTGCAGTTTATATGGGTCTGCGTGTTGTCCTCCCGCGTCGTAGACACCTAAATGTCTGTTTAATGCACCAAACCAAAAAGATTCGAACGCGGGAACACAACGCTCAAAATCCCACGGGCTGTGAGGCGTCCCTGTTTTAAACCTTTCCACCCGCTCAACAGGCGCGTCATCCATGAGTGCCTGAAGATTGGCTGTGCGTGTACGCCCCTGCCCGTCCACCTCCCTGATATACAGACACCTCTTTCCTTCGAAATATGTGCGCCCAGTATTAAGTCGAACTCTGCCTTGCACAAGCGCTCGTTTTATAACGCCGCCTGCTCAATGGGGAACAAGTGGTCTACGCTGATGCGGCCGATTACCTGGACGGGGAAGCCATGGCCGCGCAGTCGTAGATCAAAAGGGTAGCTCTGTCGTCTCTGGATTATTCTGCTGAATCTACCCGGAAAACTCGGGATAAAATGGACATTGCACTCGCGCTGAATTCTACATCTGCCAAGAGAATAATCTGCGACTCTGAAACTGCCCCTCCAAAACTTCGGTGTGGGTACAATCTCACCAGAAACTCAACACAAATTTCGGTGATACGTCGGTTCCCAATTACGTCGTGTTCAACTTTACTTGTGCCAGCCAAATCGTCTCACCCACCAGGGTGGCTCAGTGGCTAAGGCGTTGCGCTGCTGAGCACGAAGACGCGGGTTCGATTCCCGGCCGCGGCGGCCGCTTTTTAAGTGCGAATGCACTTCTTAAGCGAGCCTGAATCGTCAACCGCCGCCGTCGTCCGCATAGCAACAGCTGCGGGTGCGCGCGCTCCTCGTCTTCCCTAGCAACGGGGGGAGATGGGCGCGCGCTACTCTCCTCCTCCTCTCTCCGCTCAGTGACTGCGGGTGTTGGGCGCCTCCTCTCCACTTCGGGCGGAGAGCTCTCGCTCGCGTAGCGGGCGCTCCGCATTCCGACGCGTGAGGGCGCTCGTGTAGCGGCCGCGTGGCGCGGGAGGGTATTAGTCGAGCGCGCGCCGTCGTCGAGAGCGGTCGCTGGTCCTGCATCTCGATAACAATGATGGCGGACCGGGCAACGGTACCAGCAATAACGAGTGAAATATCTTTTCTTTGTAGTTGTGTGCGTGTGTGTAATCTCTCGACTACTCATTAAGATCACGATATCCACCGTAATCGCGCAATCAACAACCGTGCATTCGCACTTACACACTCTCCCCCTCGGGGAAGTGCGAGGGAATTTTTTTGATGGAGGCGAAACGCAAAAACGCTCGTGTGTATGATATTTCGCCGCACGTTAAAGATCCACAGGTGGTCAAAATTAATCCGCAGCCCTCCACTACGGCGCGCCTCATCGCCTGCGTTGCGTCGGCGCGGTTAACCCTACAGTCAGTCAGCCAATTCGTCTCTTCCTGGAAACGAGCATGCTTAGGTGGCGGCCCGATACTTTAGATGCCGCGAGCACCTCGACTCTTCCGAGAACGTGCTCAACGTGGGCAGATGGCAGAGTCTATAGCCACATATAAGAAAATTTATGCCCCCACAAACACCCGGCGCCACATAACTACCTGACCAGGTGGAAATCCTAATCGCCAAATACTATTTAGCGATGCAGTGTTTTGTGTACTGAGCTCCGGCGGTGTTTCGAGCGTCCTTTACTACTTTAACGCGGTTGCGATCATATACACAAACTAAAAGACACACGAAGAAACGCCCCTTCGGGGCCAGAGGATTCGGTGTAGGTCAAAAATACGTCCCCAGAATTCCAGCCCCAGGTTCGTATGCCCTCAACGTAGTTTCCTGACCGACTCGCCACTGTGGCTCAGTGGCTATGCCTTTTGGGACCACAATACGTAGGACTATTTTGTTTTTAAATTTTTGCCATTAGTACCTGTCAGCTACGCACGCTTTTTAGATGCGAAGCATCTCATGCTCGGGGCTGTGTCCCTCTTTCCCTCGTTGTCGTTGTCCGCCGTTTGCACTCTACTGCGCATGCGCGTCTCTTCAGCCCCGTCAGCGTTTGGGCTGACGTCAGCGCAAGTGCACTATAAAAAGAAATAGTTAGGCGGCGCCCGGTTTCGATCCCACGACTCTGGCCGCAAAAAAAAAACGCGAGGTACGTGGCGCTCTTCCCACTGCGCTACAAACCGGGACGGGAGCATTTGCTACAAATGCGCCTTATGTCCTCCACTCATTCAAACTACGTCAAGAAGCTACTGATACAATGAAGGCCCGCGAAGCTGAAAGTCAATGAAAGCGACGAACTGAAAACTAATGGGAACTTCAGTCGACCCCATGGCTGCTTCGCATACTGCTCAGGGTTCCCCTACGGGAAGATGGTGTAATTTTTTTCACTTCACCCACGATAATCATCATCGTCAAAAAAGTTGGCTTTCGTGCCGTGCGTTTTCGACGCGGCATGCGCCATCAGTGAGACATAGTTTCGCTTTAGTAACTGTAATTCTGTTGGAAAAAAATTGAAATAATTATGACTTTAGAAGACCATAACCCAGGGGCTCCGGAATGCAAGTCGAACACGCATCTTTGAAGTGAATTTGGCTCGTTTCCTTTTACTGGCTAATGGTAAACCCTAGGATTGTGTTGTGACATATATGACTTAGAGAACGCCGACGAACGGTACACTCAGTTCGACCACACGCTAGGTATGGCGTTTCTTAATAGCGTCAACGTAAGCCCACGTTAACATTGAATAATGGCACAACGAACCCACTAAGGTATATCTGTCCGTGTCAATGACAGCTACTCAGCGGCTTTGCATGGACTCGTGTCACTAGATTAGGGTACAGAGTATTGACACTTTTTTCACCTACTGTTGGGTGCCATCGCAATAATCATTGGTCAGCTTCGCATCATGTTTACACTACACCGGCTCATCAACGCCGCCATTTTGCTGCCTATGCGTTTTAGTCGGTCAATTCTGGAAGATATGGCTTGTCCCCTTTTCTGCGGCTGCGGCTGCGCACGCGACTGACGTCGTTCCGAACGCACCTCAATAATAACGCCTATACTAGCATTTCAAGAGCAGAAGTGTGACCGAAGATGCGGTTTTGCTTCATCTTCGGCAGTGTTGTTAGCCGACGACCCGGTCGAAATTAGCGGCCAGGCTGTAGAAGCGGCAATCTCACAATACTGATAAACGACAAAATGGCCGCTGTTGACGACTTGCGTGTCTCAGCAGTGTCGGTGCTGTGATACCTTACCTAGTGACACTAGCGTGGACCCCATTGGTGACATGAGGCTCTGCTTTTTCTTCACGAACTTGCTTCCGCTGGCTGCGAAACTTGACCAGAATCCCTTGTCCAGGATTTACCTATCTCTAGGCTGAAAAAAGTCTTATTTCTATTGCTCCAATCGCGTGAGGTAAACATCAAGGGAAAGTGTGCGTCAGTGAAGAATAAATCCTGCGTTCAAATAGGGACGAAATTGATTGATTGATTGATTGATTGATTGATTGATTGATTGATTGATTGATTGATTGATTTGATTGATTGATTGAGGGTTTTAACGCGCTCAAGCTACACCTGGAGTATGAGGTGCGGAGTACTGGAGGTCTCGGGATTAATTTTTGACCTCGGGTGGAGCTTTAGCGTGCGCCCAAATCTCGGCACACGTGCTTCTTCAGTGTTCGCCTCCGTCAGAAAAGCAGCCACCACTGCCGAGATCGGACCCGCGTCCTTGAGCCGGTGATGAGCAAGAAATGGAAGTTGATTTAACAAGCCACAAGCCAGCAATACGAAGACTTGTTCCCTAGACCACAGTTGGAACAGGCGCTCGACAGCCCATTTCTTACCGTTTAAGTGCTTTGTTTTTTTTTTCGCTCGAGAAGCAGTCGTCCCGTGTGGAAATGAGTAGCTCAGACGTCGTTTAGCACACTCCGGAATTGGCTCTCAGGGCGCTCACTCAAAAGGATTCTCTTCCCCTCCTCGAATGGCAGAGACCCTGCATGGAAAGTAGCGCAAAATTACACTACAGTGAGGAAGAGATTAAAGTGATTGTGACGATTTTTAGTTGCATTCGTCCGCTCATACTGACGAACTTTGAATTCTTATCAGGTATGTAGCCCACTCTACGAAAAACAACTATCGTTTGTGAGCGTCTCTCGCCCTTATTTCATCACTTTCATATAAACCTGCTTATGCTACCTGCCGAAGGATTTTCAGGCAGGGAACACCTCACTATAGTTTTGGTATTCCTGCCTCAATGGCTGTATTCTGTACTTTACAATCTGCCCGGAGAGCAGCTGTTGGAATTTAAAGTTTATGGGGTGGGCTCGAATAATTCGTACGCACTTAAGCCTGGTTGCAATTCACCTACTGCAGCATGTTTGTGATTGTAGCTGCAGGTTCTGCAGGCCATGATTTCTGCCTGCAAGGGGGTCTGTCTATTGGCGTATTGAAAAAGGCGTATTGAAAGAAAGCAAAGCTGTAAACGACACCCACAACGACTGCCCAAGCGACGTCACTTAAATTCACTCACGTGGCTCTGCAAATAGTGGAACCGGAGACAGTGAAATGCACTTCACCCCACCATTTATTACTTCAAAAGATATTCTTTGCAAAGGTTAAATCAATCTATGATGCATGATTGGTGGTTGGTTGAGTTG
>JABSTR010002415.1:0-37090 GCA_013339765.2 Haemaphysalis longicornis | reverse complement strand
CTGTTCTCCACCGACCCATCCTTCGGACTATAAAGGGCCTTCCCAAGTTTACCGATCTACTGAAGCTTCGGGACCTTGCACACTTACTGCCAATCGACGACATCCTCAGAAGCGCTTAGTCGTTATTGGACAACCGGCTGCACCTCACAATACAGGGCCAAGACACTTTGCTTTGAGACACGCGACGAGTCTGTACTGACGCCCGGGTCACTCCCCGCGAAAGAACCACCATGAGTGTCCGTACCCTTCAACTCTCCATGACTTCGACGTCCCTCGCAAATGACGCCACTTCAACAAGAGAACGCCTCTCCATATGTACAATCAGCAAAACGTAAATGCAGTATTTACTGACGCCACCCTCCATGGATTTCGTCTAGCCTCGGCCTGGTACAAACCAGACCAGAAGCCAGACGTTTCATCTGCAGACTGGACCACGCAACACCTGCAAAAGCAGACCTTTTGGCTATCTGGACAGCTCTGAGGGACAACACCGGGCCTTCCGTCATATATACGTAATAAAGTAAACGGAAATGCAACACTTTGTTGTCATCATGAATGAAGAAGCCTCAAGTAAAAGCGAATTTTATGTTATACCTACGCGTAGGTATTGAAATGGCTGGCTACATTAGCGACTACGGAAAGATATACATCCTGTGGAGGGTTGTTAAGGACCTGCGAAGATTGCTTTTTCTTTCTTCCCACCGGCAATACCACCTTTCAGTTTGAAAAATGAATGAACGTACTAATCGAAGCAGAAATACATCTCCTTGTGCTGATGAAGAAGTACGGGGCCAATGTGCAATGGCAAACCATTTTGTAAAAATCCGAGCCCGCATTCCAAATAACCGTTTAAGTTACCCTAAATGGATACATTTATAAAGTGTGTCTGGCTGCACATATCCGCGAGAATTGCGTTTTTCTCGTTTCCAGTGTAATATTGTGTTTAGAGAAAAATCAATGAAGGTAATAATCGTGGCGGGAATACACTTCTTCGAGCAGAGGAAGAAAAATAGAGCAGATTAGAGAAAACACGCCAGACAGTGTCTTGAAAATCGCCAATTACGTTTACCTGTACAGTGACAATACTGTGTTTGATTGCAAGAAATCCGCCAACACTCCTTTTGTCTCCTCGGATTGTGTAGTGCTACTTTTTAGGAGAGGATAGATTGAATATACAAATGATAGAAAATCACATTTATTTTCTGTAAGCAAAAGAAAGCGGCCTCTAAACAACGACAAACGCTTTTTTACACGCCGGAGCACCTCTTCAAAATCACTAGTTAATTTGGCCTCTACGGTTACATCCACACACTGTCATTCAACAAATTCGGCACCATTGGATTGTTGTCCTCCGCGAATGCGTTATTGCTTTTAAGGAGAAAAATGCGTTTGCAGCCTTTTCCGCAACTAGAGTTAGAAGTGAAAATACATTTCTTTGGGCTTATGAAGAAGAAAGAGCCTTTATGAAATGGTAAAACATGTCCACATGCGAGAGCGCGTCTTCCTTAACATTAGTTAAGTTGGCCTGTAGGGTGACCTTCCTACCCTGTGTCTCATGGCGATAAATCCACGAGCATTACTCTTTTATTCTTGCCCAGTGTAATCCCGCTCGGGGAACTGAACGAACAAAATAATAAAAGTGGAAATAAATTTCTTTTATCTCATCAAGAATGATGAAGTCTCTAATCACTGGGAACCCCTTGCATTGCGCCGCGTTCGTCTTGGAATCTCTTGCTAAGTTGGTGACGATGAAAACAGATATCCCTGGGTCTGATTTCCATGAATCCAGTAGCATTGCTTTTTTATCTCCTCCTGGGGTATATACGGCTTCACAAGTCTAAAATAGGCCAAAAAAGAATCGAAGTGTGAATACACTTCCTCGTACTGATGAAAGATAAAGAAGCTATTAGCAATGACAAACACTCTTGTGCAGGTCTGAGTGCGTCTTCTAAATCACTAGATACGCTGGCTTCTTATATACAGAGACATTCATGCACCCTGTGTCCTTGTGACTGATGTGCGAGCAGTGCTTGCGCTCACCCTGCTATTGTAATAGCCACTCTTAGGAGACAAATGAAGCGAACATTCGATTCGTAATGCAAAACGATGTTTTTTTAATGATGTAGTGAAGTACACCTTGTATACCAACTCCAGCGCATGAGAATTGCCTTTCTTAGCAAGGGAGTAGTAAAAACATATATACACTGTGACTGCTTGAAGCAAATCCGCCAGTATATGTACCCGAAAGTGATAGCGCTTTCTGAGCAAAAATGGATACCTTGAGAATCCTAGCCCAAAAAGCTATCTTTGGGCGGCCAGACGAGAAAGCTCCTGTTATGTAGTTGCCAACCCTTCGAACACATACTGCATGTGTATAAAAAAATATTAGATAAGGTGTTTGTTGTAAAAACAAATGCAATATAGCTGGTTGCTGGAACTCCGCCGGCATTCCATTTGCTCTCCACTATCCGTGTAATGCCACCTTTTAGGAGCAAAATAAACCAACGTAGGACTCATACCACAAATAAATTTCTTTCTTAAGATCTAGAATAAAAGAGCCTCTCGGCCCTAGTGATTGCTTTTTACACCCCCTAGTACTCCTTTGACATTTCTAGATATGTTGGCTAGGATGCGGTCATAAAAACACTGTCTGGTTGCTTTGACGGCAAGCGCAATGCTACTTTCTGCTGCCAGCATGTATACGTCATCATGAAAGAAAAAAATACGGACATTAGAATCCAAGCGCTAATGCATTTCTTTGTTTTCTTCGTGAAGAAAAAAGCCGTTAAGCGGTTTCAAACTTTTTCCAACACGTGCTGCGCACGTTTTCAAAATAGCAGCTAAGTTGGGGTTCAAAAACACATTGATACACAGTTTTTAGTGGGACGAATTTGCGAGTACTGATTTTGTTCATCCCCCAACGTGTAATTCCACTTCCTATAAGAAAATGAGCTAACATAACAATTGACATTTGCGTACTATCCTTTGTGCTGCTTGATTATAAAATTCCTCTATGCACAGGAAAACCCGCTGTAGACAGCCGGATCGCCTAGGACGGGTGCCACAGTACACATGTCCGCTTTGTAAAATATGTACTAAAAAGTTTTTATCATCCGCCCTACGCATTTTAGGTTATTCTCCATTGTACGGTTTTAAAAATACGTGTTTTTAACATTTGAGAATTTCTACAACGTGCAAAAACCTGAATATGTCTTGGAGCGCATTTTGAGCGTACCAGCATAAAGAAAAAGGTACTATGACCAAACGCGACGCAACCATCAACCGACTATTGTCAAACAGTTTCTTAATCAACAGCCGTTAGAGTAAGACAGCTGATTTTACCATCCGTGGTTTAGGGTTATAGGTCAGGTAAGTCAAAAGTTCCACTCCACGCAACTGCAGAACACCTATCGAAAAAATCGGCTGTGAGATGGAGTGAATAGACCGTAGGTGCTTCTCAGAACTACGAAGTATTGGGGTTAACGTGTTAAGAAGTATATGCACTCAATTGGAGAGGACATGAGTGCCCAGAGATAGTTTACTGTCTCACGGTTTTGAAGGTCAGTTAACGACAAACGTTTCGTTAGTGCCACAGGGGCGGGGCCAAAATGTGTTGGTAGTGTCGTGGTCGTGGTGTCTGCACTGAATGGGACTTCCAGTGAGATTACTAGCAGATTGCTAACCACCAATGTTTTAGAGTACTTCTCAGAAGAACATTTCGCTGGCTTTCAATATAGGCGAAATGCTCAGTCGCAAGGTTCTCGCCAAAACAGATTTTCTGAAAAACGACTTGCGCCAGTGGCCGTAGTAATTGTTGTATTGACCTGTACTTGAGTTGTTTATTGAGTAAAAGATTTGGTATGAGCCAAATAGCCAACGGCTAGAAATGTTTCATTAAAACACTCTCACCAGATGACCACAATTCAATCTATAGTCGTAGATGTTTCTGGCGTGTAACTACATGCTTCATGGAGTGGTGAAGAAAAACATTGTAATACCACACTCGCCTTGTGTACAGCGTTTCTCCGGAAATGGCAACACCCGTGTCATGAGTGCTACACAGTTCCCAGTCACCAGTGCCGTAGCCTGAACTATCTATATAGAACTTTCAGAAATCACTGGGTAAATTTGAGGAACAGAGCCTGGTTTATAACAACATTGTGGTTTTCTTTCCTGCTTCGATATGGCCGAAGAGATAGTTTCTCCTATTTTAGTATCAACAGAAAGTATGACTGCCAGAAAAAACTCTAAGGACTCTACTCGCAAAGAAGCATTACTTTTCTGTGAAAGGCACTCGTACGAAAAGTATCCAAAAAATACCACAGCATTGATAAATGATTATAGAAAAGAAACGTTACAAGCCACTGTTTAACATATAATGCATTATTATTGGAAGACAAAACATGGTATTTTAGTTACGCTCGAGGCAATATATAAAGCTTCTGTGAGCTCTGTAAATTAAAAGTTGTAACATAGTAAACAAAAAGTACTGCTTCATTCAACATTCTGCCAAATCTACGGAACTTAGACAAAATGCTAGACTGTACATTTTCTGAATGTACAACAGAATCCCGGGTGATAACCAGGAGCGAACAAGAAGTCATACTCTGTTGCAACAATGTAGCACACAAATAACGCTCAATATGTTGGAGTGGAAACAACAGGCTTCACTACAGCGGTACAGACCGGTAAAATAGCCAGAAAAAACATGTTCACAATGGTTGATATACTCATAAAGTTTCAAGGGTTGTTGTTACACCTGACAGCGCCTTCACACCTTCGACCTTTTTCAGTCAACCTTCAAAATCTCTTGCGACCTAATTAAAATTGCACACACCTGTAACGAAATACTCACAGCGACATCATAAAATAATAAAAATTGTGTGGTCACATTTGCTGCGCACCCGTCGAGTAACGGTATAGGCCAAAGACAAATCACATTACTTCGGTTGGAACAAGAGAAGTTTCGTGAATACGCACAATTGTAGGACAGTAGTTGGTAGCCACAAAACGTTTGAAAATTAACATTTCCAATCCCTCCGCCGATCGAATGCAAATATTTTCCAAATAAAGCTGTTCTGTAAAACTTTACAAAGCACATTTCTGGACCAGATGCATTGTTGTCTTTCCACAAAAATTTGCTTATTGCGAAATATTTTAAACAATTTAATGATTGTGCTTTCTAACTTTTGTTTTCAGAGAGGGGACACCTATGGATTGAGCTGTTATGGGCGCTGTGATCCAAAAAGTTATTGTTAGTCCGGCCATGGACGCATAGGAGTGAAATGACTGTACGCGAAGGAGAAAATAAACTCCTTTAAGACCCCGTATATTAGTGAACCACTCATACACATGTATAAAAGGAAAGAATGCCAAAAGTGCATTTTGCAAGCAACCAACCCTCACTTGTTTTACTACGATACGGTTTGCTCATTTCTTTCTTTCATAAAACATTTTTTAACTACTTTGGTGTCTATAGACATGGAGGCTCTCGGACAACTGTTGATGACATATAGGGCTGGCAACCTGAATTTCGCGAAGCTACATTTTACTAACTGGAATAGATAAGCACTATATATTAAATTACTCTAACAAATTCACCCGTTGAGTGCAGGCTGTGAAAATATTTAGTTTACAGGAGCTGCCTTCGTAATAGAATAAACATTTACTTGTAGCGGCGAGAAGATGCAACTTGGCTGTCTTGGCTGTGCAGATGTCGTGGCGTAGTGTTTGATTTTTTTCCCACATAATTATACGCAAGGTACTGTGACTCTAGGAACACTACTTTCTGTCTCTTATACCTGAGAAACGACCAACAAACGAGCTTTGTGTTTTTTTATTTTTCACCGTCATAGGCGAATTGGACACTTGAGTGACATATTAGATTTCCTGTGCCTGAAGACAGGTGTGTTGGATTAAAATATAACCCTTAACCTTATTTTACCTAGGTGTTTTGTAACTCAACACACAGACTAGATTGTAAGAACGAATTATCGACGCCTGAACGCTTTAGGCTAGGGCAAGCCACAATGGCTGGCTATAAATTTATGATGGGGCATAAAGTAAACAATAGAAAACTGAGAGTTTCGTATTGTTATCAAAACATTGTTTTTTTTACATTGGAAGGAAGGCTGTGTGCTGTGATAGGCATCAAGCACAAAATGGACACGCAATTATGCGTTAATTTTAGTGGGTGATCAGTTTGCATGTATTTTTGCAGCAGTATTATCCCAACATCACTTTTCAAAAAGTAGCCTACATGTGTAGTTTCACTTGATGGATATTTATCATTTAAAGCATCATCACTTGGCTTGATCTTGAAGCTCTTCCAAAACTAAGACTCACATTAGCGCCGGAGAAAACAGAAACAATCTGAATCAATCTTAATCAACCATCTGAATCAGATTCAGAAACCATCTGAATCTGAATCAATGGCAGGGGAGACAATCACGTTAACACTGGGGCAGCATAAAATCAAGAATCAGCATGTACATGTCAGACTGTTCGGTATTCCTATACACAGCTGCAACACAGGCCACAATCGGATCATGAAACTCAAAACGCGGTGGCCCGCGGTCGTACACCCAATAAAACGCGTTTCCAACAAGTTCGGCAGAACACGGCAAAACGTACGAAAAGTGCTGCTCTGCTTCATTCATGCTAAACATTCTGCCAAATCTACGGAATCTAGACAAAATGCTAGACTGTATATTTTCTGATTGTTTTGAAACCATTCGTGATAGTTTAACACAGTTTTTCTTATTTTTACTTCCGGACCACCCCGCACTGAATATAGCAGCACGAACTGCTCTCATTATTCTCGCGAAGCAGAGACGGCGACCAGGTGAAACAGCAAGTCCAAGCACTCTAAGCCAACTTACAGAATTGGCTTCTATTGGAAGTAATGCAAACGGTACACCTTATAGCACAGGAGTTCGTTAGGCAATGAACAATCCTTTTAAGCAAATCTATACTGTACACATTCCCTAGAAAGCAAATGACCATCCACGTCTACCGAGCACCACACTGGACTGTTTGACAAAGCGCCCACGCGGAATAAGCCGCTTTCAGACGCACTCGGCAAAAGGGGGCATACACCAGCCTCGGCACAGCATATCATATTGCTCAGCCGGAAGGCTTCGCCAAACCGGCGTTTCCCATGATTCATATTCGCCGCAGATGTCTTCACTGTTTTCACTATCACTTTCGCTGGTGTGCTGATCTTCACTTCTCCGCACGCACATTACATCTTTTATTAGCACTACTTTACCCGATTTTGTAACCAGCAAATCACATTTTTGAACCTCATTCTACTAATCCTGTCCGCTTTGAACACATCATTCAAAACAAAGAGTTCAAGAAATATAACTTTCGGCAATGCAAGCCTGTGCACGAGCCCTACGGGTGCCTTCATATTTCTTTGTGCCTAGTTTTACCTGGTTTACTTATAGCAATATAGAAAATACGCCTTATCCGAATGGTATTTCTTGCCAAGTAGTATCCTTTAGTTCAACTCTATTTGTTATTTTTCTCTTCTTCATCTGCTTTCAACACTTCCATCCAGCACCCTACACAACAGTGTGATCTTGGCTTCGAGCAGCTGCGTTTGTTACACCTCTCACGGATATAATACACGAGGAGTCTCTCCACGTCTTTCATATTGAAAGAGTTTTCAGGAATTGGGGCGAGCCACACGGTTGTATTGTTTTGACCACTTCGGTCGTTTAAGCTCGCGAACGCCTATGCAATGCCTTGCGTACTCATGGAGCCCAGCTTTCGTCCTGCTTTGGGGCTCACGGGAACTCGTGTGAAATATTCACAAGATAACCTAATGTACCTTATTTCAGCTTTGTTCAGTCACCCGCGCGTCAGCCTAGTTCTGAACTATTGCTGGGTTAGTTAAGTGGTGAGACTGTTTTTCCAATTTAAGGCGAGTTAAGGGCCACTTTGACCAGTTAAACCAATATGTGATTTCCTTTCCCTAACTTGGCCCTCTCGGTTTTGAGGACGCTGCTCTGGTTTGCAGCAAGGCTTCTGTACTATGAGCCCACAAATCATTATTTCATTCGTCCACTCTGTCTTGCATTCAATCTATGTCTTCCTGTCGTGGTGTTTCGTCTTCTACAGTGTTCAAGTCCGTGCGCGTTTCCAGCCGGTCGTTTGTCATCGGAGTCGGTTGCGCAATACAGACCTAACTGACTCCCTCAAAAGCGCAGCTAGCGGCTAGAATTTCTCCTGGTCAAATACAAGGGTACTCTCCCAACTCATAGGGTTTTTTGACCGACCAAAAATATACCGTCTATTCTCGAGCTATTTGCGCAAGCGTACGGTAGAAAAAAATCTTACACTCCAACACAAGGCTTTCGGGGACCTCCCTCTAATAACCTCAACACTAAAAACTACCAATGGGCAGCAACCGGTTCTTCCATCGATTTTGTCAGGCTTTTCTCATTCCTTCACGGCGCGCACGTAGCAGCGGGGATCGAGAATTTCATTAGATTGTGCACTGGACGTGCCTTTCTTCTTCATGGTCTGCACCAAGAACCCTTTTACTTGTTCTTCTGTATTCTAATAGGCAAACTTGATTCCTGCTCTGACTGCAGCGGGTCTACGGCTCTTTATGCACCCTTTTATCAGCAGAGCTCTTTATGGTTTTATGTCGCCTCTCAGGCGTTACTAGAAAAAATACAAAAAAGTACCAAGCACACTTTAGCGTGCTCCTCGTGAGGAGCGCCCGGCGTTGGCATCCTTGGCCTTCTAAGACACTGCGACCAGAGCTCATGGCACGACGCGTCCGGTTCTTGCCAGTTCACGTAGGTACGGACAGAAAGGGGACCAATTGGGACAAGTCCGCAGTAGAAACTCCGAGCTGTCGAGGCCTGTTGCGACGCGTTCTAGAGCCTGCTCACACGGTCTGTTTCTCTAAAACCATGAAAATCTGCAAACAAAGGAATCTGGGCCTTCCAGTCATTTGCCACTTTCAGCTACAAGTTCGAAAAATTATGTGAGGTCCAACAGCGGGTCTTTAAACGAGCGACAGGGGCCACCGGCTGAGCGGTTTCATCAGCCTTGAACAACTAGTCAAAGGTGCGGGTCTTTTGTTCCCCGAGGCACCGCGTTGATTGCGGGTGGTCTTCTTGGAATTAGGCGCGTTTTCGTTGCATTTTTTTCTTAGACTCAAACCATTTCCACCTTTATAATATTCTTCGTGCAAAAATCAAACCGCCCTTCTTTATCCAAAAAGAGGGGTTAGACCAACTGGAACAACCTTTCTAAATTCGTTTTGATGGTGGTAAAGACACTTGACTGTTCATGACGCAAGTATCTTGAATGAGGATATATTATGATTACAAGCTCGCAAAATTATTTTGTTGCGTAATGACTCGACTGGCTCAGAGAATCGGGCCAGAGAAAGTAACTGGCCAGCTGCGCGACCCAAACATTTATTTTTAACTAACGAAACCGTAATTAAACCGCAATGCAAAAGAAATAGGGCGAAACTAGAAAACCGGAACCAATAGCTAGATACTGCTCCTCTAAGTTAGTACAACCGTCAAGTACGGATACTCTAATCACAAATAAGTAACAACTTTTCCCCTTAACTACGTGTGGTTGTGGCCAAAAATTGAAACTTTGAAAAGGGCACGCTGCAAGAGCCACAGCAAATACCCAACGGGTTATGCGCAGGAGGACAGGTGGCCGGTGAAGGAGGCAGACGAGTGTCGCAAGATCCGCAGTTTGAACGATTGTGCCTATAAGCGGCTGCCTGTATTCGTGGTGCCTTGGCTAGGAAACAGCAGTTCGAGACACGACAAGCAAGGCATTACATCTCCCTCGGTGTTCCTGTGTGGCAGTCACCCTCGCTTAAGGTTTCCTGGTTACCCTTTGCCATCATTGGCCCTCGGCCAGAAATTCCGGTCCCGTGTTGTAGCCACGACCGCTTGCGAGAGCTGCGCCTTCAAAGAAAACGCTCAGCAAACAGCGAGGCTGCGCTCCGTCAAAGGTCAGAGGTAGCGCATCAAAACCCGCGTAAGACATTTAGTTTTTTTTGTTAAATTTCATTTGCGTGTCGTGGGCTGTCCCATGCCTTGCTGCCGTTAGTCTGTAGTTCCGTCTTACGCTCATTCCCGTCCTTTTCAATGCCCATCTCGCCATTTTAAAACCGGAATTCCTTACAGTCAGTCTATTCGATTCAAAAGAATATGTTCCAACCCTCAACACTTTGCCGCCAACTGTGACCAACTACGCAAAGATTGAACCGCTAACAATATCATCTTCCCCTTATAAACGACGCCATTAAAACTCGAAAACACTGGACAGACGAGAACTAATAAACAGCAGCGCCAACTTTCAAACTGACAAACTCACAACCAACCTCCGCTCCGAACGTAAGAACAATCTTGCGAAAACATCACAACGTTCTTCTGGAAAAGTGATCCAATGTGACGTGCCCTCCCTGAACAGTCCCGCCTTGTATATAGACGAGCAAAAAACCTGAAAGACATCATACGTTCTTCAAAAACTGAAACTTCGAAATTTCAAGGCTCTGGACCATGCAAGAAATCTCGCTGCAAGCTTCGCCCCATGATGCCAAAAACATTTGTTGCTCGAAGCACTGCCACTAGCTTCTCCTTTAAATACGGGGAACCTTCAATTGTGACAGTGCTAATGATGTGTACCATCTTCAGTGCACTGTATGCAGCGCACAGTACATGGGACAGATGGAAACACCACTGGAGTAGGAATTATTAACCTGAGATTCCCCACCAAAACGCTGCCTCATCTCCCTGTCGCAAAACACGTAACCGTCGTGGGTCACGGCTTTGACAAATTCATGGCGACCGTGCTAAAATCGAAGTGTACAACACAACATAAAATAGAGATGATTGAACGTTCTCCTATCTAAAACTTCAACACAGTTTCAGGTGTCCCCGTAATGCTCACATCTGTTGCCTTTTTACTGACACACAAAACATAAGAGTGGGTAGGTGGTGGTTATGTGAAAAATCTGCTCATTGTAATTATGCGTATACATTGTGTTATTTAGGAGTTGTCCGTGTACACGTGTGCATGTATAAGCAAAGAATTGTTTGCATACGGCATTTTTCTTGAGACCATTTATAAGGATTTGTTTCGCCCAGTGAGCCCTAGCATCAAAAAAACTGTCTTGTGGCGGTTTATTTTCTTGTTTTATCGGCCACATGGTTGATTTCGTTGTTTGGGGTAATTGTCCGAGTCATTAGCCATTTTACTTCTTTCCATTCGAACTTGGGCGTTTGTGCGTGTTTATTGCTTGTTTGGGCGTGTGCGCTTCTGTTGGCTTTGTTCTTCTCCCTGTTTCTGTTTGTATTGGTTGTATCGGTCTTCCTGTTTTTTCCCTCCCCGTTGACAAACACTTTTGTTGTCTCTACATACAAGGCGATTCACGTCTCCGTACTCACAAATCATCACTCTCACTTAGACTTTCCGGCAGCTTAGCCTTCTTGTCGCTGGTGCGACTAGGGGCGGCGTCTTAATCCCAGGTTTTCCGGACACGTAGGTACATTACGTGTTTGGCGCGGGCAGGAGCTAAAGAGGAAGATTCGGCGGAAATGGATTGGGAAACGTCTTTGAGGGCCGACAAAAACGTGCTCCCCTCTTAAGGGAGTCTTCAAAGCGTGCGGACGGATGACACCCATTGCATATTGTTCGCCAGCGCTGACCGCGGGCGTGTACAACACGCCACCCTTTCAACCACGCAATTATGTTTCCCCTATCGATCCTCAGCTTCTGTCTGTCGTGACCTCGGTTCTTTATAACTTTTAATTTAGCCTGTCCTCACCGCAGACTTTCTCTCGATATATTTCTTTCTTACTCGCCCCTTTCAATCACCCTCTCTCACTTATTTATGCTTTTCTAGTTTGTGCTTTCTTATTGCTGGCTTTCTCTCACGTTAGGTGCCTTTTGCTTTCTTTCTCCTCGCTTTCCATCTTAACTGTATCTATCCGCCCCCGGAACCTCAAGTGCTTGAACGGTATATAAAACACTTCCATTCTGTATTATATTACTCTTGATAAAGAATGGTCCCCGTCCAAAACGTCGATGTAAAGTTATGTTGTCACTGTAAATTTGTGATGTATGGTATTGCACTCCTTTTTACCATTGAAATATATAAATATATATATATATATCTATAGTCGTGAAGTGGAGTCCTTAGTTGCTGCAGGAATACGCACAAAGTAGAAGTACGCTCTTCGGAGACTTTATTTCCAACGTTTCGACCTGAGACAGGTCTTCCTACGGAATGAACGCTTTAGGTAAAATCGCACGGACTCAGAGTGGGGGCGGCGCCCCAAAACACAAGCCACATGGGAAACAAACACAGAAACGACCACACACAGCATACAGAGCTTATTCTGCTAAAGGCAGGCGAAAAAGAGCCTTCAAAAAAAATAATAAAAATAAACAAGGCGAAAGGAAGAGGGAGGAACTAGGTGGCAAGGAGGAGGCAAGAAAGAGGCAAGGAGGAACACACTGCATGAACGCGGGTGGTGGGGATAACAGGAAATGCGACGAGTTCACGGGCGGCGAAAGGCCCAAAAACATCCGGTGTCTCAGGGAGGGAAAAACTACAAAGCACACGCCGCCACGAGCAGTGAGTTTACATGCGCGTCACCGGTAACAAGGATTAACTACTGACCGTCTTCAGCGGCATGGTGAAGAATGCAAGCGGGGCAAATTACTGCATCTGAAGCGCAGGCAGCCTCCACGACTTTGGGGGGTCCCACAAAAGCCAATGGGGGAGCCCATTTGAGGCGTCCCCTTCTCCGCCTACGCCTCCAATTGTACACGGCGTCGCGTCATGTCGCGCCAGGTCAATGTACGGCCTGTTAAATGTTAGTACTCGGCTGTCGCCGGCACGCGTGGATCCCTGGGCCCAATTCACGAAAATATGTCGGAGCGCGGCAATTTAAAAAAAAACATGAAAACAAGAAGAGAGAGGCGACCGTCGGTATGTGCCGTGCCTCTGGTGCAAGCAAAGAAACAGAAAAAAAGAAAAAGAAAACGAGGGAAATAATGAAAAAGAGAAACAAAGCAAAACATGAGTGTAAAGACAGGAAGGACGCGTGCACTCCGTGAACACCAGCATTGGGGATCACAGTGAGATTACAAAACACCCGAGGCATAAGCCACAACAGGCAGCAAAATAAAATACTTCTTACACGCTCGGTTGTGACTAAAAGCTTCAACATTCCGTTTTACATTTCTCAAGGATAAAATGGGTATGACATATGGTGACATAAACAGGCAATGGGTATCATCTGGTTATTAATGAGGTCTGTTATGCTTGCTGAGCGTGGAGACAAGGAAATGAGAGAAAATATAAAAATAAAAATAGCGGGGACGGGAAGGGAAGTGTTGGTAGGGGGTCGGGAGCGGACGAGATATATATATATATATATATATTTATCTCTGATCCTCATCAGTTGAGGATCAGATAACTGCAGACCTCTTGAAGGATGGCGGAGAAATTGTACTTGAAAAACTGGCAAACGTGTAAACGAAATGCCTAAATACCGGCAGTGTACCGGAATCTTGGAAGAACGCGAACATCATCCTAATCGATGAGAAAGGTGACATGAAGGACTTGAAAAACTACAGGTCGAACAGCTTACTGTCAGTCGTCTACAAAGTACCTACTAAGGTAATCGCTCACAGAATTTCTGCAACCTTAGATTTCAGTCAACCTAAGGAACAAGCAGGGTTCCGTAAAGGCTATTCAACAATGGACCATATTCACACGATCAATCAGGTGATACAGAAGTGCGCTGAGTATACCGAACCCCTATATATAGCCTTCATAGATTATTAGAAAGCATTTGACTTGTTCCAAACCTTAGCAGTCATTCAGGCACTACGGAACCAGGGAGTCGATGAGCATTATGTAAAAATACTAGAAAATATCTACAAGGGGTCCACAGCTACCATCATCCTCCATAAGGAGAGCAGTAAAATACCTATAAGGAAGGGCGTCAGACAAGGAGACGCAATCTCTCCAATGTTATTCACAGCATGTTTACAAGAAGTATTCAAAACGTTGAATTGGGAACAAATGGGAGTAAGGGCTAATGGAGAATACCTAAGTAACCTCATAATTGCTGATGATGTTGTCTTGTTAAGTAACTCGGGGGAGGAATTGCAAAGCATGCTTTCCACACTGGGCGAACAGAGTAGAACCGTGTGCATGAAAATTAATATGCAGAAAACTAAAGTAATGATCAATAACCTCGGGACAGCACAGCGACTTGAGATAGGTGGCCAGGCAGTGGAAGTCGTAAGCCAATATATCTACTGAGGCCAAGTGGTGATCCCAGATCGCAACCATGAGACAGAGGTAATTAGAAGGATCAGAATGGGGTGGAGGAGTGCATACGGCAGGCATTCTCAGATAATGAATGGCAGCCTTCCATTGTCCTTGAAGAAGAAAGTGTATGACAGCTGCATCTTACCGGTACTCACCAACGGGGCAGAAACTTGGAGGCTCACTAAGAGGGTTCAACTTAAATTGAGAACGACTCAGCGGGCAATGGAGCAGAAAATGATAGGTGTAACATTAAGGGACAAGAAGAGAGCGGGGTGGGTCAGGCAGCAAACGCGTGTTAAGGACATACTAGTAGAAATTAAGAAGAAGAAATGGACGTTGGCCGGGCATATAATGCGAAGGCCAGATAAACATTGGTCGTTAAGGGTAACAGAGTTGATCCCTAGAGAAGACAAGCGTTGCAGGGGGTGACCGAAAGTTAGATGGGCAGATAAGATCAAGATGTTTGCAGGGATAAATTGGTCACAGTTGGCACAGGACGACGGTAATTGGAGAAATATGGGAGAGGCCTTTGCCCTGCAGTGGGAGTAGGCAGGCTGGTGATGATGATGATGATGATGATGACATATAAGACTAAGGGTTGACAGTCAAGAAAACCTCGGAAAGGGACGGAGGAATGCGGTAGGTCATAGAAAGAGATAAAGAAACAGATAAAAAGAAAACTTGACATAAATACCCGAGAAAGTGGTGGCGAAAGAGCCCCGGCGCTGGAGAAGTTGCCATCGCGTCCGACCGGTATTCTGGAGGCCGTGGGTTCGGATCCCAACCGGCAGGTTTTTTTTCACCCCTTTCTTTCTTACTCAAATAAATTGTTCATCTTTTCTATGACCTACCGCATTCCCCCATTTGCTTTCCGGTTTCCTTGACTGCCAACCTTATTCTGTCTTAACTTACTGAGCCCCTCATTTTTCCCAGTTGTAATTGGATATATATATCTAGATATATATATATATATATATATATATATATAATATATATATATATATATATATATATATATATCTATATATGATATATATATATATATTTAAATATATATATATATATTTATATTTATGTATATATATAGATATTTGTTTGTGTGTGTGTAGCCAATCAGAATAGGAAATGAGGGGCTCGTTGAAAATGACACAGAAATAAGAGTTGCCAGTCAAGAAAACCTCGGAAATCAAAGGGCAGATGTGGTAGCTCATTATAAAGAATTTGGAAAGAAAGAGAGACAGTGGAGAAAAAATGCCCGCCAGGTTGGATCCAAACCCACGACATCCAGAATACCGGTCTGGGGCAATCACCACTACGCTACCGGTGGGGCGATTTTCTCCTCCACTTTCTATGGAATTTATATTTAGGTATTTTGTTCCTGTGCTTGGGGGTTGTAGCCAGCGCCACTCGGGCTACTCCGGGTGAAGGGGTCCTTCTTTTTCCCCCGGGCCGTGACTCGAGTGTCTACGACATGTCGAAAGTGGTCGATCAGCGTAAAACCCTGTTAAGCTTTCTATGGCAGAAAAGAGGCCCTCGCTCTGCATGTAGCGAATGAGAATGGAAATTAGGGGCTGGTTGAAAGTAACACAGAAATAAGAGTTGGCAGTCAAGAAAACCTCGGAAAGGAAAGTGGAAGATGTTGTAGGTCATTGAAACAGATAAAGAATTTGGAAAAAAAGAAAAAAATTGAGAACAAAATTGACTCCGAGTGGCGCTGGCTATCACCCCCAAGCACAGCAAACAAAAATACTTAAACCTAAATACCCTAGAAAGTGGAAGGGAAAATCGCCCCGCCGGTAGAGTAATGGCTATCGCACCAGACCGGTATTCTGGAGGTCGCGGGTTTTGATCACACCTGGCGGACATCTTTTTTGCAGTTTTTTCCTTTCTTTCCAAATTCTTCATCTGTTTCAATGACCTACCACATCCTCCCCTTTGCGTTCCGAGGTTTTCTTGACTGCCAACTCTTATGTCTCTGCTATTTTCAACGATATATTGCTCCCTACAAACAGTGCACTCTATAAGATATACAACATTTCCAGAGTCACAGTTTAGGTTACCTTTATATTTATGTTGTAGTCTCAAGCCGTGCTGGTGGGATGCTGTTTAGTGGTCATGTGTGGGCATACTTTACATAGAGGTCGGCTGATACGAGAGTTAGTATGAAAGTCGCCTAAATTCTTATTACGCCGGTAGACAACGCGTGGTTGTTCGGGGAATATTCTTTTTAAGCGTTTACTTTGAATAAGGATATTGTGATGTATTCTTAGTACGGTTGACACTCTTGGAGCGGAGGCTGAGAGGGTCAGAACTAATTTGGATTGGATTGGATTAAAGTGGATTGTGTTGGATTGTGTTGCGTCATAGCCGCGCCACGTTGCGTCATAGCCGCGGCAGGGGGTTCACGGCACGTTTCACGCGATGGGAGAATCAACCTAACGGAAACAACAACGGAACCCCTATGCGTCGCATCTACACAGGGGTTCCTGCGAGGGGAGGTGGGAGAAATTTTTTCCGTGAGACAGGAGGCAACCTGCACCCCTAGAAATACGTGAATTGGTTAACGTTCGGGGCTTTTTTTCTTACAAATTTTGTTACGCTGTAATTGGTTGGCTCGCACAACAGCGTCGTCGATAACTTGTTCCGGGTATTTCGTATTCAGGAGGGGTTCTTGAGTTATCGACAGTTTGTGTCAAAGTCGGCTTGGTTCGGGCAAATTCTCCTAAAATGGCGGGCTTGGCTGTACGGTATTGCTATCTTATAGAGTCTGACATGGCTAATTTGGAAGTGAAAATACTGTCGCGGGTCTGTCGGTTTTTTATACAGTTTAGTTTCAAGCCGACCTTGGGAAGTAGTAACGGTGACGTCTGGAAAGTTTACACTGTGTTCCGAATAGGAATGAGCAAGCGAAATAGTAGGATGTGCTAGGTTAAATGCCTCAATGAAGGAGAGGAGCTCAGCGTCACCATGCTGCCAGATCATGAATATGTAGTCAATTTACCTGGTATAGTGTAGTGGCTTTAGGTTTTGTGTGTCAAGAAAGTTTGATTCCAGGTGAGCCATAAAGATATTGGCGTAGTTGGGTCCGATTTGGGTTCCCATCGACGTTCCGCTGACTTGCACGTAATGAACTCCGACAAACTCAAAATCAAAATTGTTAAGTTCAAGAATAAGGCTACGTGAAGTTTGGAAAGTAGAAATATTGATACGTTTGTCGCAAGATGACTGCTCATACGCAAGCGATACAGCGGTGATGCCATCTTCTTGGGGGATGTTTGTATACAGGGACGCAGCATCGAGGGTGACTAGGGGGCACTTATCAGGAATTTCAAGTTTTGAGATGTCTGAGAAAAAATCATTGATATCCTAATGAAGGAGGGTAAGCTGGTCGGAATGTCGTAAATGAGATTATCGACAAAGCGTGAGAGGTTTTCGTAACAGTGCCAATGCCAGAAACAGTGGGACGCCCTGGGTGATTCCCATTGGGAATTTTAGGCAGAAGATAGAATTTACCGGTTACTGGGCCCAATGGGATCAAGGAACAAGGCGTGGTTTTATGTATTGTTTTATTTTTAACAAGTTGAGCTAGTTTTTCTTTGACGATTTCTTATAGATTTGAGTGGGATCATTGGGTAGTGCTTTGTAGAACGTCGATACTGATCGTTGTTATTGGCTTTGTTAACATACTCGGTTGTGTCAAGGATTACGATGGCGCGTCCCTTTTCGGCAGTTTTACTAATTATGTCGGGACCACTTGCGAGTTTCTCTAAGGTTTCCTTTTCGTTGGTAGTCATGTGTTGGCGGAAAGAAATTTGTGTTTGGTATGGGTTTCGCACAGAGCGTTAGAAAGCTTCGATTTACATGTCGATTCAACTTCCACGCTGTGTGGGATGATTCCAGTGCTTATAGCTAGGTAGGGGGCTACGGGCTTCTTCAGTCGCAGCGTGATCCTAGAAGTATTCTCGTAGCCTCATGTTTCTGGCGAAGTTATGTAAGTCCTTAAAAGTTGAAATTCAACAGAATCACCAGTGGCCGGGCCAAAGTTTAAGCCCTTTGACAATACGTTCATCCGAACTGGGCAGAGGGTTATACTCTAAATGTTCATTACATTCCCGGTAAGATTTTCTCGGTGACGGGATACGATAGAAAATTATTAGTATTGGTGTTTAACTGCGCTTGTTGGGTTTCAGTAGTCAAAACATTTATTACAGTCGTAGGGACATTATTTGTGGTATTGTCAGAGTGGAGGAAGTTATAGTGCTGGAGATGGTTAGTTTCTCACGATTGTGACCAGTGTTAGAAATCTCACCTCGTAAAAGTTTGCGTACTTTTGTTCTGGTAATGGCGGATGCCTTCTTGGATTCGTATTTGCTTAGAAGGTTCAACTCCGTTTTGCTTAATCTCTGACTGAATAGTTCCTCTTTCTTTCGGAGGGAATGGGCCATAGTTTTGTAGTGACTGAAGATAATTTAATCTAATTGTAAAGATGCCTAATCGAGTACCTGTTTCCACATTTCTTGTTGGACGGAGAAATTTCCGGAGTAGCAGATTTGATTGTGATCCTGAGACACGTGGGAGCCACCGCGGCGGTCAAATGCTTTGCAAGAGTGGAAACGTGCAATTCGGAATGTATGCGCTTTTCAGTGATTTTTTTAACTTTAAAAACTGTCTTGAAAAGGGGAAGGAGGCAGCGTTACCTGTTTTTTTTGTGCTGTTGTAGTCAGTTGTTGCTATGCTGATTCTTTCAAAGGTTGTGTTGGCCTGGTTTTTGGACCCCGGAAGGTCCGGCGGACACGCTGCTGTTGGTTTCCGTGGCCTCGCCGATACGGATTTGGCGGGCGGGGGCGGCATGCCGCTGATGCGACGCTCGTCCACGGACGGGCTGCTGCCGTTCACCCGGGGCGCTACGGTTGCGGTGTATCTGGCGTGCGGTGGCGTTCGGCTGCTGGCCCGAAATTCCTCTAAGGACTCCTCACTGGATAGAATGAGAGGCAGTGGTGGAAAGTCGGTCATTTGCAAAGGTAGTCGGGGCTGCATGCAAAATGTTGCCCTTATTTGCTCCTCTCAAGACATGTGTACGGTCCTGGTCATGCATTTGAACATCTAAAGCAACCATTTTAGAATCGGCTTTCAAAACCTACCACAAACGCGAGGCTCGGGAATCTTATCTCATTTATATGTTTGGGTCAGCGACGCTTGGTATTAATAAAAGTTAGGAAAAACTAACGTTCTCATCCCTCGAATAAAATTGGCGACTGCATAATTTTTATGACATTCTTCATTACCCTACCCTTGAGTTTCCCATCAGAATTCGCAGAAACTTCCCAAATACACCAGCTTTATTACCCTAATGCGGCTCAACAATGCGATTTCTCCTTGGAATGGTGGCCGCGTTCCCCCCACCACTTAGAGACGTTTAACGCTTTGTTATCAATGAACCCTACCTATTTCCTGTTCAGTTGCTAGCGCTTGTGCAATGCTCTTTTGTGTATCCTGTGTATTCTGTCCATCCGCGGGGTGCACACCTAAAACACATCCTTCGTCCATGCCTGTAGAGATCTCTCTCGACCAGTCTCCCCACCCACTAAATACCTTATTGTATACTTTTCCCTTCCTTTTGAAACCGCGATTCTCTAGTACTCCACACTTGCAGCCCATGCCAGGTACGTTGCCCCAAAGTGCAGCAACGTTGACCGCTGCCTTGTAATTACGACTCCTTCCTCCCTCTCTCCTTTTCTCCTTTCTCTGTTTTTTTTTTGTTGGTGGTGCTGTTGTAACATAGCTTAGCCGGACTGCATGCATACTCTCTGTTTGCGAAACATCCTCCGATCCCTCTCATAGTTTTCTGCGAATCTATTTAAGAATTGTGTTTCATATGTTTGTGACCGCAAAATTATGCAACCGTACTCAGATAAAAGCAAGTCCCGTTTCCGCTACGTAAGTAAACGTTATTTGTTATTGTTCATGCTGTGTATCCGACTCCTTACTTGTAATATTATCATCATCATCATCACCAGCCTATCTACGCCCACTGCAAGGCAAAGGCCTCTCCCATTATTCTTGAATTACCTCGGTCCTGTGCCAACTGTGACCGATTTATTCCCGCAAACTTCTTGATCTCATCTGCCCATCTAACTTTCTGCCGCACCTGCAACGCTTGGATACTCTAGGGATACACTCTGTTACCCTTAATGACCAGCGGTTATCTTGCCTTCGCATTATATGCCCTGCCCACGTCCATTTCTTCTTCTTAATCTCTACTAATATGTCTTTAACACGTGTTTGTTCCCTGACCCATTCCGCTCTCTTCTTGTTCCTTAATGTTACACATATTATTTTCCGCTCCATTGCCCACTGAGTCGTTCTCAATTTAAGTTGAACCCTCTTAGTGAGCCTTCAGGTTTCTGCCCCGTAGGTGAGAACCGGTAAGATGCAGCTGTCATACGCTTTCTTCTTCAGCGACAATGGTAGTCTGCTATTAATTAACTGAGAATGTCTACCATATGCACCCCACCCCATTCTGATTCTTCTAATTATCTCTGCCTCATGGTTGGGATCTGGGGTCACAACTTGGCCTAAGTAGATATATTCGCTTACCAATTCCACTGCCTCGCCACCTATCTCAAACCGCTGTACTGTCCCGAGGTTATTGATCATTACTTTAGTTTTCTGCATATTAATTTTCAGGCCCATGGTTCTACTCTGTTCGCCCAGTGCGGAAAGCATGCTTTGCAATTCGTCCCCCGAGTTGCTTAGCAAGGCAACGTCATCAGCAAATCTGAGGTTACTGAGGTATTCTTCATTTACCCTTACTCCCGCCTGTTCCCAATCCAATTTTCTGAATACTTCTTCTAAACATGCTTTGAATAACATTGGAGAGATTGTGTCTCCTTGTAAGACGCACTTCCTTATAGCTATTTTACTGTTCTCCCTATGGAGGATGATGGTAGCTGTAAACCCATGTAGATATCCTCTAGTATTCTAACATAATGCTTATCTACCCCCTGGTTCCGTAATGCCTGGATGACTGCTAGGGTTTCGACCGAGTGAAATGCTTTCTCATAATCTATGAAGCTATATATAGGGGTTCAGTATACTCAGCGCACTTCTCTATCACCTGATTGATCGTGTGAATATGGTCCATTGTTGAGTAACCTTTACGGAACCCTGCTTGTTCTTTAGGTTGACTGAAACCTAAGGTTGCAGAAATTTGGTTAGCGATTACCTTGGTAAATACCTTGTAGACGACCGACAGTAAGCTGATCGGTCTGTAATTTTCAAGTCCTTCATGTCGCCTTTCTTATGGATTAGGATGATGTTCGCGTTCTTCCAAGATTCCGGTACCATTGCTGTCATTAGGCATTGCGTATAAAGGTTTGCCAGTTTTTCGAGTACAATTTTTCCGCCATCCTTCAAGAAGTCTGCTGTTATCTGATCCTCACCAGGTGCTTTGCCCTCTTCCATTTCTTTCAAAGCCTTCCTTACTTCTTCGGTCGTTACTGGTGGGATGTCTATCTCCTCTGATCTACTGTCTCGTTCGGCATTATCCTGGATGTCCCGGCTACTGTGCAGATCCCCATAAAGCTCCTCGGCCACTGTGACTATTTTATCCGTATTTGTGATGACATTGCCTTGCTTATCCTCAAGTGCATACATCTGATTTTTCCCCACGCCAAGACGTCTCTTCAGTGCTATCAGGCTACCTCCGTTGTTTGCAACGTATTCGACCCTCTCCATATTATACTTCCATACGTCAGCTGTGTTACGCCTATTGATTAACTTCGAGAGCTCCGCTAGTTCAATTCTGTCAGCTGCGGTATAGATTGTCATGGTTTGCCGTTTTCTGATCAGATCTTTTGTCTCCTGTGAAAGTTTACCAGTATCCTGTTTAGCCTAAGTGCCCCCGACTTCTATTGCACACTCCGTGATAATGCGTGTAAGGTTATCGCTGGCTTCCTGTGTCGTAAGCTCGGCTTCCTCGTTAAGAGCGGAATATCGGTTCTGCAGCGCGATCCTGAATTCTTCACATTTTACGTCTTACTGTTAGCTCATTTATCGGCTTCTTTCGTACTGGCTTGTTGCGGTCCCTCCTCACATCTAGCCTAATTCGAGATCTTAACATACGGTGGTCACTACACGTTGCCCTTCCGAGCCCTTCTACATCCTGCACGACGCCAGGGTTATCGCCTAATATGAGGTCTATTTCATTTTTGTGCTTCCCATACGGGCTCCTCCAGGTCCACTTCCGACTCTCTTTACAGAAGAAGGTATCATTATGCGTAGGTTATTCCGTTCTGCAAACTCAACTAGTAGGTCCCCCCTGCTATTTCTACAGCCCAGGCCATAGTCCCAACTGCCTTGTCTCCAGCCTGATTCTTGCCTACTTTAACATTGAGGTCCCTCATAACTACAGTATACTGTGTTTTACTTTACGCCATTGCCGATTCCACATCTTCATAGAGGCATTCTACTACTTGGTCGTCGTGGCTGTCGACGTAGGCGCGTAGCCCTGCACCACCTTGAGCTTGTACCTCTTATTTAGCCTAATTACAAGACGTGCTGCCGTTTCGTTAGTGCTATAGTATTCTTCTATGTGCCAGCTATGCTTTTATTGACTAGAAGTCCCACTCCCAGTTCTCTTCGGTCCTCTAGACCACGGTAACATAGGACGTGTCCATTTTTCAGCACAGTAAATGCCTCGCCTGCCCTCCTAACCTCGCTAAGCTGTATTGCATCCCATTTAATGCCCTCTAATTCCTCGAACAACACCTCGAGACTCGCGTCGCTAGATAAGGTTCGCGCGTTAAACGTTGCCAGGTCCAGATTCCATTGGCGGCCTCTCCCGATCAAGATTATTAGCACCCTTTGCTGCGTCACAGGTCTGACCGCCGCCGTGGTCAGTTGCTTCGCAGCCGACTCAGGGCCGAGGGTTATTGCGGAGGGGGCGGAAGGAGGGGGGGCGTATTCATGGGAGGTTGTGGCCGTGTACTACACCAGGGTGACCAGTCCTGCTCTGGTGAGGGAGTGCATTACCGGCAATGGTCGCCGGCGTCAGGCCGCACCCCAAGCCCCTTTGTGCAACTCCATCAATACGCGGATTTTTTTTTATCCGGTGGAAAATGTCCGGCACCGGGATTGGAGCCATGGTCCTTCTGCACGCGAGGCGGGTGTTATACCTCTACGCCATCGCTGCACTTGTAATATGTATATATATATATATGGCTCTAATATACCCTTGCTTTGTTTTCGTGTATATGTCGGTTCGGCTATATGTGTGTGTGGGTGTGTGAGAGCGGGGTGTGCTGAGCCGTGTTCGTGTTGTGTGTGTGTGTGTGTGTGTGTGTAGTGTGTGTGTGTGTGTGGGTGTGTGTGTGTGTTGTGTGTGTGTTGTGTGTGTGTGTGTGTGTGTGTGTGCGTGTGTGTGTGTGTGTGTGTGTGGTGTGTGTGAAACTTCGAACAAGGTAGAGACCAAATTTGTCGCCAATGTTTCATTGAAGAGACTTCGCTAGGTCAGGACAAACCCTCACCAGCCGGGCACGCTATTTAGGGGTAGGTGCCCAGGGGATAAGATTGGAGGAAGTAGAATTCAGACATGGTATTGGTTTGAGAATAAGCAGGGGGAGATATTGATGATCAAGGAAGGTTTTATAGTTTGAGTCATGAAGTTGGTAAGAGGGACGTCTGTTGTGAGGGATATTCCGGGAATTCTTGGTGGGAAAAGATGGGAGCATGCTCCTTGACCCGTCGCATCGCAGACCGCAATGTTTTCAGAAATGCCGGAAGCAAAAAAGGTGGTAAGAATTCTAGCAGAAGGTATCTGCAAGGCCCAGGTGTAAAGAAACGGAATGGAAGGGGGAAAAACTTGGTCAGAAAAATAAGGCACAAAAAATGCAGAAACTGCCCAACTGAAATGACACGTGTCACCAACAGCAGTATTCGTGAATAGGCCTTTTCCGAAACTAAAAACGAAAAGCTAAAGTTAGAAGGACATACGGGGCACAATAAAAAGCAGAACAGAAAAGACAAAAATAAAATAAATAGAATTCCACAGCGAAGGCTGGAGGTATACTTGCACGTACTAAACTGGTAGCGAAGGAATAAAATACAAAATGAATTAGTTGACCACATAAGGAGCGGAGACAGGCATCATATGGTTTGGATAAGGCACAAGCAAGAGAGTGCCTGTTGCTATATTCTCTGTGAATTTAGCAAGGAGTTTATGTTGCCCTTAAACGAATAATTTCTTCAGGTTCTATGGAGTTGAATTCTTGAATTAAATAGGATTCTTGGTATTTTCTTCCCCTAGGAGAATTGAAGTTTGACTGAAGTCTATACAACTTAAGGCCATCAAAATTGTGGCCTGGTTGGTTGAAAGGCTGCGCTACAGCTATGGAGTATTTTTTAAGGGTATCTGCCCGGTGACCGTTAAGACCTAGGCTCATAGGTTGACTCGTGTCGCCTATACACTTTTTAGGAGACATTGAGCATTCTAACATATACACAATTTTGGATAAAGTGCACGTAACACTTGAACTATTCTTGTCAACGTTTATTGCTGGCTGTGCTTTTTATAATGCAGTCTGTC
This sequence comes from Haemaphysalis longicornis, assembly GCA_013339765.2. Taxonomy (NCBI): domain Eukaryota; kingdom Metazoa; phylum Arthropoda; class Arachnida; order Ixodida; family Ixodidae; genus Haemaphysalis; species Haemaphysalis longicornis. Next base: position 12,161 of record JABSTR010002415.1, on the reverse strand, counting down.
TGCAGGTGCCTCAAAGTATTGCATCTGGGATGGAAACAGCTGGCTATGAGTGGTTGCTTTGAAGGACCTGTTTTATCAAGAAATAAAATATCTTTTAGGTTCCTATTTCTGAACTAGGTAGCCCTTTGTTCTTCTGGGAACGTCATTTTAAGCCAGCCGTAACTCGATATAATGGCGCAGAATTTCTGAGGGATTTTTTTACAATAGGAAGGACGCTTGAAAATGTAGTTATCATGGCAGGTTGCCTGGCGATTTCGTTTTGTTGCTGTTTGTTCAGCACGTCGTCCTTTTTGAGGTTATATGCACGTTGGTACGCCTGATCGAGCGAGGTTTTGTGGTGGTTTCTGTCCACAAGGGGTACTTGAGTTTGTGTAGATGCTTTACGTAATCCATGTCGTCACTCCATACCATTCAAAGCCTGGTGGGTTCTCCTTCAAATATCTCTTGTTTGTAGTGTCTCGAGTCATGTCGTTTATATCCTAGATACTGCTGCCTCTCTTTCGGTTTAGCAAAAAGTGTGGTTTAAGTTTACCGTAGATAGACTGACGGTAGTCTCGAGTAGTAGTAAGCCGAATTGATGCAGCCGAAGGTGAAGACAGGTTGTGTGCAGCAGCTGAGAGCAGAGGGGAAGAATCCAGTAAACAAAAAATCTACACAGCGGTAAAAGGCCGGCAGCAAGTCTCGGCCAGCAGCGCCTGTATAAATAGGGTGCAAAAATTATTTTCTATTTTCTGAAATTTAGCATAAAATACAAGGGTACCCATGAATCTCCCACGTTACTGCAGACATGCAACAGGACTTGTCGACAGTTTTTTTTTTAAATCAAGGACTTTTAAAGGAGCTTTTATTAACGTTTAACTGTACAAATACAGTTCGTACACATTAAATTGTATGGCAGAGAACAAAAGAAAGCACACTCAAAAAATTGCACTTAGTTTCATTCAACTACACAAAGTTCTAAATATTGCAGCTACTGCTTCATTTGACTAGCCAACTCAGTGCAAGTCTTTTAAGAAGTTTTCTTCTTGTGTCGTAATGCTGTTTAGTTCTTCTCTAGATTTTGCGGTCTTTCTCTAATCATCGGTCTTCACCTCACAGGTGACGCTACGCCATGTTTATAAATTTTTGGTAAATCCTCCTTCAGAAGCCATTGAAAAGCCAGCAATGGCTTCAAGTCTCCATTCGATGTACAAATCACCTGATGACGATAGGCACACCAACCACCCTAACGAAAAAGAAAGCAAGCAATGCATCAACGCATCCAGAGAGGACAAAGGCCACGTAGGAATGAATATGATAGTATGGCACCTGTCCTTCGGTAACGGGCGGGGGATCTCGGCAGGGTACATATTTAAGGCCGTCCTAGCAGTACGTAGTTTGTTGCAGTGACCTTTTTTCACTCTAGCCAGCACATTTTCACCATTGCTCCAGTCGACACTACGTAATGTAAATCAAAATGTGTGTGTCTGTATTGCTTTTGTCTTGTCACCGCTGCGCTTGTATTCGTGCCTGATCTTTTGGAGAATTTTTCATGCACGCAAAACAGGAGAAAGACACCAAAAAAGACATACACACAGCACTGACACAGCGCCTTGTCCTGTTTTTGTCCTGTTTCTGTGTGATGTGCATGAAGAATGTAAAAATAACAAATGGCCGACAGTCAAAAAATTGTGTAACAATACATAGCGCTTCCTCTACGGTGGAACTAGTGGGGTGTTTGTGTCCAGCTGTTCGGACCGGGACACTTAGTTTGGCCATGGCCTTACACCACCTTGACCAACATCCATCTTCACATGAGAGTTCCCAACAATCGACCACATGCATATGCAGTTCCACAACATCTGTAGTCAGGTGTAGATAAAATGCTAGGCCCATCCTCTGAAAGGATCGTGCACTACCTGCTCACGCCAGCCTAGACAAAGGGAGATGAAAAGAAAGAAGAAGCAGCGCCGCCAATACGGTAGCGAGTGGATGCCCCGCACTACCAAGTATAAACAATGCCCAATGTGGCAAGCAGACAATGCTCAGGCTATGAGGCTGGACCTCATTTCTAATGTGTTGCTAAGAGATCCAACTGAACATGAAGTTAGAAATGAAAAGTAAAATACAACTAAGTTCAACAGTTTATGTTCATGTTCAATTTATGTAACAGTGTTTCATTAAAAAGGCTGCTGTTGCAATATATTTTTGGAGGAGGTGGCAATGCTGTGGCCAGCAACCTAATGCTTTTCACCAACCTGGAAGTTGAGGCCAGCCAAACAAAAAAAGCGTCTGGTGTCTGCACGCTCACCTTTTTTTGCAGATATTTTGACGTAGCATTGAAAATGTTCCTCTAAGCAATAAGGAATCGGGCTTGTCACAAGACCACATCCAATTCCGGGGTAACATACGATTCACACAACCTGATCGCGCGGAAACTTGAAGAAATAAAGGTCTTCCAAGGGAGAAAAAAATCTTTCAATTTTAACGGTCCTGATGGGTCATGGTGCACTCTGATCTATGTTGATGGACATCAGTAGCATCGCAATGATTCCTACTTGTTCATGTGATATGCTCCATAATTTTGAACGTTTTCACAGAACTGTTTTAGCTAATCATGAACAATAGCCAGCGCACAGAGGGGCCGGAGAAGTAGAATTAAAAACATTGATTGAGATTGCATTCCGGCAGCAAGAGGACCGTGTGGCCAAGCAGGAGGTTCCTTTTGCGTAGAGGTGATCGCCAGTCATACGGACCTCGCATCAACATCAATGGGCAATCATGCCCTTAAGGTTCTTGTAACTTGGTCGGCATGGCTACATGGTTGCCTGCATTGTCGCGGCCAGTCATGTGAGTATGTGACTGAGAGACCATGACTGTGCGTGTGTGTGAGCATGGGAAGGCGCGAGTACGTAAACTTCTCAGATTACGGCGAGAGCTGGGTCGACCGCAGCCGGTATTGCTGCGAATGGGGTGCTTTTGTTCTCACCCAAGAGAGTGAGAGAGTGCGTGTGTGCGTGCGTATGTGTGTTTGCTGTAGTAGTAGTAGCAGTTGGAGTGTGTTTGCGCTTATTAGGGCAAGGGTACCTATGTGCATAGAGTGCAAGACTTCATTAAATGGTATTTTAATTTCAGGATGAGGCGTAAAATATCTATAAGATAAGTATGGTATTGCTTAAAAAATGTAAATATGGGTGCAGAAAGCCCGTAGAATAAAACATGAAGATTCTCTTAAAGATGGATAAAAGAGGAGTGTTATTAAGACACGACATCGCCCGGAGCTTGCGAAGGTGTGCACTATGGGGGCTACCCGCCGCGGTGGCTCAGTGGCTAAGGTGTTGCGCTGCTGAGCACGAGGTCGCGGGTTCGATTCCCGGCCGCGGCGGCCGCTTTTCTGATGGAGGCGAAAAGCAAAAACGCCTGTGTGTACGAGATTTCGGCGCACGTTAAAAATCCCTAGGTGGTCAAAATTAATCCGGAGCCCTCCACTACGGCGCACCTCATCGCCTGCGTTGCGTCGGCGCGTTAAACACTACAATCAATCAATCAATCAACTATCGGGGCTCCCTATGCGCAAGAAACCATAATCAGGACCTCCCTCAAGGATGAGGGGATCTCAAGTTACGCCCTTTACTATACAACGATCAAGAAGTTGATATCCGGAAGGTAGCTTGCAATAAATTTGTAAGTGAGCATTGGTTCATCTGTTGCGGAAAATGAAAAGTGTAGTGGAATCATGCATGCGCAGATTTTAGGGAATTGTCGTTTTCTCGTGACATTGCAGGATGTGCACTCTATAAATAAGTGGAGCACGGAAAGCCATTCCCCACACTTGTCACAAACTGGTGGGAGTGTGTCATTTAATAGATATAGATCTGTGGCGTGAGTATAGCCTATTCACAATCTGCAAATTAAAACTTCCGTGAACCTATTGTGTTTATGAGTGACGCATTTACCTACGTATTGTCTTGCAGTGTGTTGTTTGTTGTGTGATTTTTTGTTCCATTCATTCTCCTATCGTTCTTGGGGTGTATGTTGTTAGGTAGGCTTCAGTTTGAAATACAACACCAGAGGCTCTTCCGCGAAAGCGCGACGAGTTGCCGCCACAGCATCTAGGTGAGCAATTTTCTTTCCACAAATGCTGCTGTGCCCTCGCGCCCAGAAAACCACTATCGTCATATACGAAGCATAGGCTGACGTTATATTTCTAAAGAGTAGATTTAGGATAGTATTTTTACTTCGTTTTACTAAGCGTAATGCGCTCACGACACTGAGGGAATCTTTAAATGCTACTGACATTTGTATGTTTCTTTCGACAAGGTGTTCTTCCTCAATTAAAATATGATGTGCTACTGCTGTTGAAATACAGCAGTTTTTTGTTCAGTGTCTTTCTAATATTGACGTTGAGCCATGTGCAGCCCATAAGGCCGCGGAAACGGACATTTAAGGGTCGGTATAGAAGGTTCCGCATGGGTACGATTGTTGCAACTCTTAAAAATTCAGTAAAATTAGCTCTCTCGGAGCGTATCCTCTGTAGGTTAGTTTACATTTACCTCACACAGTACTGGACGTGCCTCCCATGTTTTGTGTATATTTGTGCGTGTGTGTGTGTGTTTGTGTTTCTGTCTGTGTGTGTGTGTGCGTGTGTGTGTGCGTGTCTGTGTGTGTGTGTCAGCCCGTCAGCCGTCAGAAGGTGGTACCCGTCAGCCACTGGTATTTCGGTTGGTATCGGCTCTAGTGCAGCTTGTGACGCAGTCAGTAAGTAGGACGAGCACTGACGACATGATGCTTACGCAGCTTTGCCGAGTAAGGCAAAGCAATCTTGAATGGGTATTTTCAAGCCAATACTCGATTAGGTCAAGCCGAGGTGTTTCTAAGCATGCTTGCCGGCCATTTACGGCTGCTACCGGAAGTACCCCGCTACCGTCCCAAAAATTGGGAATAGCTCACATCCGATGTAGAGTTTGGGTCTCCTGCCAAGGGTGGCAACGGGTGTCAGGCCAGAAGCATGTCGCAACAGCCATGGACAGCGACGGCGGGCTAACTGAACCAAACAGTAGGCTGATCATTACAAGTAGCACTTAGCACAGTGAACTCAGCTGCCGTAAATTGCACTCTCGGCACCCTTTATTTTAACCCTGCGCACAAATTCACTCAGACACCTTTTAGAAATTTCAAAAAACCGAAGCTGAATGATCCATCAAACTAAGCAATAAATGTTTTATGCAGTTTTGTTCTGCAGCGGAATCTGAGAGCCAGAATATCAAAAAACTCAAATCGATAGAGCTTGCGAGGATTATAAAAAAGTGGTGCCTTTAAAAGCAGTAGCTCTTTTCTTTGTCTACTGGTGCCATAAAAATTTTCAAAATATAGCATCATGGAAGATACGTAAGCTGTCTGCGTGTGATTGATGTCTCCAATAAAATGTTTTGTTTCATAAGCCGGTGTTTCAGTGACTGTTTGGCGGGTGGCTTGTACGTGTTACTTGCCTGTGTGGCCTGGCTTTTCAAGTTTCCGCCTTCCTTATATAAAGCCGCCTTCGATAAAAATCTCCCTTTTCTCCTGGCAGTTTTGCGAACGTGCTGGATCAGAACCAGTCTACTTTGTTCCGGAAGGTGGCTTCGTTAATAGTTCGATCCCGGTAGACAAAACACCCGCCCACAAACAAAAACTGCCACGTTCTGTTCCTGCATCGTGCGTTCGCTTCTCTGAAGCGCCAACCAGGCTAGTGATGACTCAGATTTCAGCCATACAAGCCTGCCTACCGGGATTGCCTCGCCATTTGTTAAGAATCCCACGTGCATCCCGCGATCATTTCACAGGGACACATTCGAAGAGGGAGATTTTTTGGCATTTTCTACCCTCTTGTCGTATTCAACGAGTGCGCGAGCGGGTGCAATCGGAAGAATGTATGTTTCTCTTTCGACAATACCGTAAGGACGTTGTTAAAAATTGTGAGTCTCTTATGACAACTTAGGCAGAATTTTGGTGGGAGCTGCTCGCTACTTATAGGATCAGCAATAAGAAACTTCGCGCCTACTTCGCTCTCCAGGTGTGACTAGGGACGCAAATTGGGTGTTTATATATCATCAAAAACGTGTCTCATCTATTTACCCGAGCGGATACTGACAAGCCTGAAGAAATGAATAGGCCAATATATTCGCCGTGGTACCTACACTGTGGTCTGCGGCACTTGTGTGTGATCCACTGATGACGGTAGACAACTGGACAATGGAGCTACAAATAAACACCCACCATCACACATTTTTCATCGGTACGTAGATCAAACTGACCCTCCCACTGCAAACTGCTATGTATCGTTAAAGTGTAAGGGTGGCGCAGCAAGGATCCCGAAGTTTACAGAGAGCATCATGCTGGAAAAGCTGAAAGAACTTCACACACACTTACCAGGCAGGTGTCGTAACCATTTTTGACGTAGTCGGTGACAACATTCTGCAGATGATGCAAACCTGAAAGTTTTCTCAGAACACTGCTGCTCATTGTTACACAGCAGCTACACACATTATGGGGTACACGGATCTAGTAGCACTACTCCTATGGCTCCACCAATAGAGGGTCCGCCACCTTCATGATTGCAGAGGTAGCCGGATGGTAGTGAGCGAACTGAAAGATGCCAATATACATGGGAGGCGGTAAGATGGCGAGCGATGGAGAACCCGCCTCTTCACCATTGCCCCCATCGCATAATGGCCCTACACACCGTTCTCCTCCTAATATTTCGTGACCTGGCTACGGCAACCGACCGGACAGGTATGCATGAGTACCTAGGTGCCCCGCTGAGCACGTCACGGCCGGCTCCGGCACGGGAATCCAGGTCACCATAGCCCCTACACTAGGGACGGCCAGCAGCTGCAGTCCGATCCCTAATAAAGGAAACGAAAGAAGGCCTCCTCCAGCGTTGTAGCGCCGCCACCCAGATCACTCAACAACCTTCACCTAGCCGATAATCCGCCTCACAACCCGACTCGGTCTCATCCTGCTGGCCTAGAGACTTGACCCCACCAACTAAACTGACTCGCGGACACGACACTAAAATTTATGCTTTCACACCCAAGCGGGCCTCAGGTTTAATAGGCGAAAGGTTAAGTCTGCTTGTTGCGAGTGCCTCTTCTTCCTCCACTATGCTGCTACCTCTTCTACTTGTTGTCTTCAACTGTGGGGGCTAGTCTTTGTCCTAACAATATGTAATGTAATTTGAAGAGGGGTGATTCCGCACATAAAATAAAAATTGGCACAGTTCTAGACAGTTAAACCATTACAAAAGGCACATTCAGTTCAAATATTTATTTACAAAACTTTCATTGTTGTTCATGGTTTTTTAAAAAATTGTAGAACACCTGAAAAACCTATTCTATAATTTCCGAAATACCTCGAAAAAAAAACGAAATTGCGACAAGTCACTCAACCAAATATACGCACATCTCCAGTGAAATAACAGTTGGTTGCCAAGATGGGTATGTTACCTCGTCAGTGAATTGACATAAAAGCTCCCGCTTCAGAAAAAATATCTTCAAATCTGGAACCAAGTAGAGGTAACAACCAGGGATCACGTTCCTTCGAGGAAAGTTCAAATACCATGAAACCACGTATACCGGGGTGCCGGGACGTCTGAAAGTTCTAAGGCAACAATTTTCGCAGTAGAGTACAATGGCTATCGCTGCGACTTTATTACTCTCCCACATACAGGAACGTAAATAGTGAAACGTTGAGCCATAGCCATGGCAATCCGTCTAGCGAAACTAGGGTTCTTAAACATCATTACACGCGCTCAAGAGTCCATTAGTCTATTCCGAATCCACAAAGACAATATTAGGCAACACATCAACACCCGGACACAAGGGTATGGAAGGAAGTGGTGGAGCCTACCAAGATCCACAAGAACTCTCGCATACAATGCTTCTTGTTCAGCACAACCACGACATTCTCTTCACAGCGAAATATGGTAAACGGCTCCTCATCCTGCGCCTAGGAACACAAACCGTCCACGTGACACAGGGTGACACTCAAAACCGATGAATCGCAAATTCTGCGCAGGAAACGTACAAACACACATCACCACATATCTTCATAAGCTAGGAATTTTGAGATGAAACGAACGACATTAACCTAAACCGGTGTTCAATACCGGGAAACACCCACTCTCTTCTGTGAAATCTGGTCTTACCTAAGGAAATGTTAAGGGGTGAACAACTCAAACATTGCGTACTCCGGTTATATTGACACATGGCTGGATGCCCTCCTCAGCTTGTAACATTAAAATTAGCATAAGCCGATTCGGGGGCCCTCACCTTCGGGTTCAACCCTTGCAGTTTACCATCTTTTTGCCCCTTTTTTTGAACCTTCCAGTAAACTTTACTCAACCAAAGTCTGTGTGTGTGTGTGTGTGTGTGTGCGCGTGTGTGTGTAATAAAAAAACAAAATGTTTAGGCATGCCACGACACTAGAGAATGAATACTTATAAACACTGTCGTTGCCGTCTTCTCGCTCAAACTGAACACCTGCAGCCACAAATTTTCACGACCACATCTCTAGCCACACAATTGTAGATGCCACTGACTTTCTTTTGCTATGCTGATTAAAAACCGTTGCGGCAAGTCTAGTTCTCCTCACTTTATTTCCATGCCTGGAGCGCATAAATGGTGGACGCTCCAATACACGTTCCAAAACGTTTCCTCGATACCGCAGTAACGGTATCACGTCATACATCTTCATACCTAACTGTAGATGTCATGTGAACCTTTTTCTCCCTCATTTTTCCTGCACCTAAATTTTTTGAACACACCCTACACAAGGTGTTAAAATGCGTGGAGATATTCTGTCCCGTTTGCGGAATATCATTATGTATGGAAACCCGTGAGTATTTTTTTCTTTTTCTTTTTCATGGAGCGTTATTATCCAAGCGCATCCCTCATTTATTTTCCTGATACCGCAATGGTTTCATTACTGCTGCCGCGGGCTCCGAGTCAAATGTTTTTAAAGCGGAAGTTTTTACTGGAATGTATCAGTGCTCTCCAAAAACTATTTCATTGCCCCACAGACCGGTTGGTCGAAGCAAAATATCTGATATGATCTTTCGACACACTTCGCGGGCGAGAAACTGTGCTTCTGTTGTGTCAAAACGGTCCCCTAAAAAACTGGAAAATGGAGGGGTTCCATTTGGGACAATACAGGCATTGACAACGAATAAGTAGTTCAATAGTATACCTTTCACTCATACAAGACGTATCAGCACAGGTTTAGCTCATTCGCAGGTGCATTTACATAGTGCGCAAGATGTAGCCGCATTGGTTGGTTCTTCGTTTGCGATTTTCGTCTTTGAAGGTTTGACGATCCACTGGGCGAACTCTCACCGAAGGTTGGACGCACTTTCAGCTTTCGCGCTTCTCTCAACTTTCTATACAGGGCATAAAATTTTTTTAAAAACTATATATGCCATGTCCAAGGGTCCGTTGTACTGTGAGCGTTTTTCGGTGATCTGGTGAGTCGTATGAGTATAATCTTCAGTTGAAAAGCGTTTTTTAATACAAGCCTATTCCCTTGCCCTTTGAAAGTTTAAAGATGCTGGTATGCGTATGAGGATTACTTTTCTAAATAACCTCTATGTGAGCTTACAGAACACCGGTCGGTCTGTTATTGGTAAGCTTTTTGGCATCATATTTCTTGCGTGGCAGGAAAAAATTTACATTTTAACCAGCCTTCGTAACTCTTAGACCACTACAGCCCTTTGAGACTGAAAATAAGTCACTAAGCATTCTCAACATGTGTCCCCACAGGGCACACTATATCGGCCGTATTCCGTCATCTTCTGGAAGTCTGCCCATTTTCATACATGTGCCCGCTGTTGTCACGTCATTATTTGTTAAAGGTGGAACCTGACGGATATCAATAACAACAATAACTTGTATCTGAATCAGCCCAGAATCGCCCAATGTCGCTTCAAATTCTTACATATTTTCAATGTGGCATCTGTATTATTCATTATGTTGCTACTTTGATGCCGTAGAGTATAAACGCCATTTTGCCCATTTCGAGTTTTCTCATAGTGTTGATTGATGTATTGACTTGTGTGCCCTCACCGCTAATGTAGAATGCTGGTTCACACGTTAGATTTCTTAAAGGCTGTTTGGGATCTTGGGTCACTTTAGTAGTATTTAGGCGATGGCATATTCAATCATGCAAGTTCTTAGTATTCGAAATTTTGCAATAATAACATTGAAGCAGAAAAAATTTCAAATACTCTAATGTGACATAGAAGACTAGAAAAGCCCTAGCGCCCCCTTCTCTCGTGTACTATCGCTCGGCACACGGGTCCTAGTTCGCAAAATCACCAAACCTTTCACTTTTACTAGAATGATTCCAAAAAACCAAGGAGTTGCAAAGCAGAGAATGATCAGCGGCCTACCGTATAACACACAATAGGTGGATTAGATGCCACAACAATTAACTGTATGTTTTAGTACAAAAGTAGTTCGACCCAAGTATGCTCTTTCCCGTGGCTTTATTAAAATGTTTTCTATCCACTGTTTTCAAGTTAAAGTATTGGGCACAAGTTAGCCAAAACGCGCAAGGGAAGTATCAAGAAAAAAATTGGCCGCGTATCTGCTCCTTTCATTGCAAATGTTGTCAAAAGACGATGGTCTTTGTAGACGTTTGCAAAGGAAATGCCCCCCTTTGCTTTCCCGCGCACCTCTCATGTTGTTCCTTTATCGTCGCGCTCATCCCAAGGTAAACACACTAAAGGTTTGTGCAAGGCGCTTTGAATTTACCGCGTTCCACTGCTACAGGTCGGGTTCCTCGATTCCAGCGCTGCAGTACGGCCGAGAACGCGCGTGAATGAGGCGGCCGACTACAAGGTTTAGAACCGCGTGGCCGTGCTCCACGTGCGTTCCAAGCAGAACGTGGAACCTAGCTAGTGGAATCTTTCGTTGCTGTTGCCGCGTGATTTTTCATATGCCGCCAGGAGGCGGCGGTTTTCTGCAGTAGATGTACGATATCATTTGTTATCGAAAAACCAAGCATCTATCAATTTTTTAAATAAAAGAACACTGTAAATATCCCTTGTGTACTAATTTCCTGTCTTATATTAGCGTAATGTCTTGTTCTTGTTCTACAAAGTTGACAAGTATGAACATATAATCCGGCATTTGGGGTTTAATTTTAGCTGTCAGTATATAAGACTATAGCGCAATATCAATTTTACTTTGGCTGGGTGGTTGAATTGAGTTACAGACAGACAGACGGACAGACAGACAGACATACATACAGACAGGCCAAAATTTCTGGTTTTTAAGTAGCCCAAGAAAGACTATCGCCTTTAAAACTCACCCACTGGAACTCGCAGGGCTCACCAATCAAACCTCGGTCAGCAAGTGCCCAAAAGAAAGAACGAATGTGTCATAATCACTTGCCTCTGCTAGCTCGTTTACCCAATCCAAGAAATCCCGCATTACAAAGGCTGACGGGCGCACATACCGACGGGAGGAAAATCTCGCCCGCACAGTGTTGCTTTGAAGACTACAATATACACGGGTTTTGTAACGCGTAGCTTCATTCCTACTCGCCGACCCATCGAACGGCCGCGTCGATACTTTTACTCCACTGACAGGAACGCCCCCATGCCTTGCGCTCTCTATGCGGTAATTACGCCGGCCAACTTAAAGACGCGTATTCTTGGCTTCTTGAAGAGAATCCTTCATCTAAAGACAGTCACTCTCAACCAAGAAAGGGACGCCGGTGGTACTGCAGCCGCTGCGGAAATTGTTATAGGCAAAAGACACAGCTAATAGGCTGTGCATTTGGGCATCGCGGACGCAATGCACCAACATGATATCTCCCGTAAAGTGAGTACTACCTATCTCATAAACACAAACCGGCGCATGTTGTGAATGAAACGCTCACCCACTAGCCATTTACCTGACCCAGATGCCCATGCCTGACGCTCGCATTTTTACCCAACCGGTCAAACATGCATTCCCTAGTAAAAAGTTAACCCGGGTGGTCAGCAACGTGAGGTCCAATATGACTGAGTGGCTTTGGCACCAAACGTCCACCCTGTAACAGCTGATATTAAAAGTGCGAGTTCGAATTGTTCTTCTCTAACTTGCTACTCACAGAGGGCCGTTATTACAGTCTTTCTCCGTTCCTTAAACAGGCAGTAAATA